>JAKLLW010001281.1:0-16689 GCA_022814695.1 Neocatenulostroma microsporum
GACTTACGAGTCTCAATCTCAAACGTGACCTTCTTCTCGCCCTCGCCGAGCAGGAAGAGCTCGTATCTGTCAGGCGGAATGTCAACTTCCATCTGCGTGCCTATGTTTGCGCCAGTGCGAGGGTCCTGGTTTTGCTTGTAGCCTGATGCATTGCTGTATTGGCCATAAGGCAGCTTGCCACCGCTGGGCATCTGGTCCTGCCACTCGATCTTCTTGTCGCGTGCCATGCTTGAGTGCGATGCTGTTTGTGGTTGTGGTATTGTGCTTCCTAGCTCTTGCGATCGATGGCTTTTGTATCTCTGCTGCAGAAAGAAGTGAAAGTTATAGCTTACCTGTCTGGTGCGTTCATCTTTGCGAGTGTCGTGACACAAGCCGCATTCACCCTTGGCAACGCTTGGTGTTGATGGAGGAGAGAAGAAAAGAGGGAAGGAGCGATGGAGAGGTCGAAAGTGGAAAGTTCGCGACGCGCTTTCCAGATGTCCGGATCTGGCCGGGGAAGCGTGGGGTGAGCGCAGGGAGCAGGGAGCGCAAAGTGGGTTGTGTTTGTGCTTGGCTGTCACAAGCTTGGGGATCTTCGTCGACTGTCCACACCTTTGCTGCGATGGTGTTGATGAGGTATCGCAGCAGTCGGTGTTTGAGTCTCGAATTTGAAGAGACGATGCACAGACTCGGACGGCTAGGCAACCACGGCCTTCCACATTCACTTCCGCAATATATATATACATATATGGAGCTCGTCATCTGAGGGGCAGTCGCATCACGTCACTTGAGAGCATTACAAAGCTCCCAAAGAGCTCAAAAGGTAGACTATTCACTTCGTACTCATCGTTTCTTAGTCCGCCTTCATCTTCCTCATTCAGCAGGAACTTCAGCAATACAGCAGCGAAGATGGCACCCCAACTCTACACAGACGAAACGCCCTCCGACGTCAAGAACGCCAAAGGCCTCCACCTCATCACGTAAGAAGAGCGTTCTATACTTACGCTTTTAGGGCCTTTCTAGTAGTAAGGTAGCTAACTATTAGAAACAGCCAAAACACGCCCAATGGCCAAGCCGTGCAGATCATGCTCGAAGAGCTGAAAGAGGCGTACGGCACCGAATGGACCACCACCGTCATCGACATCTCCACCAACGAGCAGAAGAAAGACTGGTTTCTTCGCTTAGACCCCAATGGCCGTATCCCGGTCCTCGTCGACAACACCCAATCTTCTCCCTTCCCAGTCATGGAGACGAGCGCCGAGATGCTCTACCTGCTCAAGCACGCGGATAAAGAAGACAAATTCGGCTTCAAGGACGACCTGGAGCGGAATCAGTGCTTGCAGTGGACGTTCTTCTGGTAAGCCCCACCGCCCTCCACCCTCCACCACCTCCCTCAGGCATCTCGCTAACAGTGAGACATAGGCACGGCTCCGGCGCCCCCTACCAAGGCCAAGTAAACCACTTCTCCCGCGCCGCCCCCGAGAAGATCGAATACGCCATCAACCGCTTCAAAAACGAGACTCTCCGCGTCTACGGCGTTCTCGAGATCCAGCTCTCCGGTAAATACGGAGAAGGTCCAAGAGAGTATCTGGCGGGTTTCGGGAAGGGGAAGTACAGTGTAGCGGATATGAAGACTTGGCCGTGGGTTAAGGGTTGGGAGAGGACGGGGTTCACGAAGCAGGAGATGGAGCAGTTCCCGAATGTGCTGAAGTGGATCGATCGGGTTGCGGAACGCCCGGCCGTGCAGAGGGGGATTGGGGAGGGGTATATGAAGAAGTGAGATACTCCATGCTTGAGGTGAGGGTGTGAGGAGATGCCAACATGAACGTAGGGCGAAGCTATGAATGATACACGGCGACCACGCATGACGAATGGATCGGGATGCCTCTGATTAGCACTTGAGGTGTGAGACATCATGAGCCAGGTATTTCCACTCGGGTAAGTGGCTGTGGCAGTTTGGGAATGGTGTCTCAAAGTACAGCGCCTGTATTTGAGGTATACCCGGCTCTCTCTTGCTCCTCTCACCTCTTCCTTTCTCGCCTTCCACTCCAGACTTCCTTATCACCTCTCAAAGTTTTCTTTCTTTACCTACCCACGACCTACTATTGTATCATTTCCTACTATGTATATCCAATCAAAACAACAGTATATACACACTTATACACACCCCAAGACCAGCACGGCGTCGGACTTCCGCCTGTCAGCACACATCTACAAGGTCGTGTACAGAGACCATTGACTCGAGCTTCCTTGAGAAGACCACCCCAGCCGTCATCGCTCATTGCGACACCGTCAATGCTCCCATCTCCCGTACCTTTGGCTGTGAGGTCGATGGGTTGGCAAGCCGGTCGGAAACGCGACACATGGAGAGATTGTGAAGATGTTCGCTGATAACATCGACGACATGCGCCGACAGCGCCGCGAGGCCAACTTTGTTATGCCTACCGGACCGCTTGGCGACATGGACAAGGTCACCAGCTGTTTCGGCTCACTAACAACTCTGGCCATATAGACCTCTACCATGTGCCGAGCTCTAGGTAGAGGCAGCTTGCTTTGTGCACAAGCATAAAGACAAAAGTGATCTGCTATATGCGCACAACGATTCCAATCTGTGATGCAGCAACAAGGCTTCTTTGTTCGTCACTGGTATGCTCATCTTGAAGTACACTTTCCACTACGATTCCTACTAGGACTCGAACAAATACCTGCAACGTGAACGTGTGAAGAAGGCTGGAACCTTTGCGCCGCTCATCTAATAACATCACTTTAGACTTGAAGCTCCACCCATTCTCCTACAAGAGCAAGCGGCTGCGGCTATATCACACAACATGCCTCGCCAAGCAACGAAGTCAAAGCCTCAGCCCGTCAGCAGCAGCCAAGTCTGCAACAGCAAGACACAAGGCCAAGGTACGCTTACCACAACCATTGAGATAGGGAATCCTACTAACTTTGAGAGTATCAAGCGCCTGGAGGTGACCTTTAACTTCCGGCCCGATAGATCGAAGGCCAAGTCCAAGACGGGTCCAGAAATCGGTTATATCATAGCCTACACCATCGACAAGACGGCCCTCGACCCGGACGGTAATGCGTTATGGATACAAGAGCTACTCAACAGCGACAGCGAAACCGAAAACGACGAGATGAAAGATGTAAGCAAAGTGCTGTCGGCCATCTACAACAAAGCCGCCGCCTGCCGTCCGGCTTTCAGGCATTACGTGGAGGATCTTCGCAAAGATGGGATCTGCTATGTTAACACTTTGCTGCTGCATCCCAAGTACAGAAAGGCAGGTCTTGGCAGGCTTGCGCTGGGTAGCTTCCATGATCTGCTATCGCGGCTTTTTGATGACTTCAGTGGAAATGGAACGGTGATGCTGAACCCGGCCGCGACGGACGACTCCAAGACTGAGTATCCTGATCAGACGGAGTATGAGATCGAGAGTGGTTTGATAGCTTTTTATGGGAAGTGCGGGTACGAGACGTATGTGCGAGGTCATGAGGACGTTGAGGATAGTTTGACGGTTTTGGGCCGCGCCGTGTAAGCTGCTGGCTAACATGCGCATAGATAGCTTCTTGTTTCGCTAACATCGCAAGCCTGCTTGACACGAGTACGTTCTCCTTCTCCTCCTCAGATCTTGACTTGGGTTCAACGACTGTTTCGTCGGTTTTGACCGCTATCCTGATAGTCCGGGCACTCTATGTAGTCTTGTACGCCGCATTGCCGCAGCCGTACACCGGATTGCAGTAAGTCAGTCACTCCCGTCTTCGTGTCCTAAGTGTCGCCGGTCGCCCGGTCGATAGCAATACACCGTCTTTATAACCATTGAGAACGGTCGTCGCGGCGTCCAGCTCGTCGGTGCATACGTCATCGTTCTCAGTATTGACATGTCTGACATGTGCGCGAAGCGCAAGAGAGGCCTGCGGTAAGTGATAAAATGCTTCATATGGGTATCTCGCGCTACATACAATTCATGAACATTATGTATCCCGCTCATCGCTTAGCAGAACCATTTGTAGACCTTCTTCCATTTCGGCCATGAAGCCTGCTCTGCTTTCTCTTCCGCGATCAGCTCAGCGATGTTGAGGTCCCTGATACCGGTATGGAGATCCATGTTATGGGCGCGGACGAAGGGCGTCTTGTACCAGACCTTGTAGATGAGGTACATGACTATGACGACTGGCGCAGCCAGATAGGCTTCGAAGAAGCTATTAGCTTGGCCTGCTGCGCCGAGACTTCTCCAGCCAGTGGGCCAAAGACCGGTCCAGAACTGAGCAATTAACACCAAGCAGTTGAAGATGAAGCCGACCCAGGAGCCGATGACGCCGCATTGACTGCGGAAGGCCAACTCGTCTAGCGTATGGCCCTGTAACTTCCAGGCGCGACGGAAGCGAATATGAGCGAGACAGATACTACCCCAGGTGAAGATGGATGAGAGACCGGACAACGCGAGCATCCAGGCGAACGCATCGGTTTCCAGTTTCGAGCCGGCGAAGAAGGCCAACAAGCCGCAAGCCGAAGCAATAGCGATTGCGACGATGGGACGACCTTGGCGGTCGATGTAGCCGAGAATCTTTGGCGCTTGGTTCTGGTCGGCCAGGGCAGCCAGGGTCCGAGAGCTGCCGTAGATGGAGGAGTTCCCGACAGACAGCACAGCTATAAGAATGACCACGTTGAAGACAGATGGCAAGCCGCTGATACCCGCATTGTTGATAGCGATGACGAATGGTGAGGCTTTTGCATCAGCAGAGGAGCTTCCAATTAGCTTCCCGCTAGTCGCAGGCACGAGAAGACCCACCAGGGCGAGGGAGACGATGTAGAACAGGGTGATACGCCAGAAGACCTGCTTCACCGCCGTCGGGAGCGACTTGCGCGGATTTGCGGTCTCGGCGGCAGCTAGGCCAACCAGTTCGGTTCCAGCGAAGGAGAAGGCTGCAGTGACGAACACGGAACAGAGGCCTTTGAAGCCGTTTAGGAAGGCGCCGCAATCAGGACAGGCCGGGCCTTTGGTAGGATACCAGTACTTGGCTCCAATGTAACCGCCCTGAGGACCGCCGCCAACGTCCAGAATGATGCCCAGGACGATGAAGCCTATCACGGCTGTGACTTTGATGATAGCGAAGACGAACTCGGCCTCTCCATATCCCTTGACACCGAACATGTTGATGGCAATGATCAGAACCAGGAAGATGGCAACCCAAGCATCGTTATTGATCCCGCTGTTCCAGAACTGTATTGTGATGGTAGCGGAGACGATCTCGAGAGGCAGAACGACAAGCCACTGCAGAGCGTAGTTCCAGCCCATGGCGAAACCCCATGCAGGATCCAGGAAGCGAGTCGAGTATGCGGAGAAAGAACCAGCGACCGGGAAGAGGACGGCCATCTCACCTAGGGCGTGAACCGTAGTGTACAGCATCATACCAATAAGGCTGAAGGCAATAAGTAAGGAAGCAGGACCGCCACTGTGAAGAGCACTGCCACTGCTGACGAAGAGGCCTGTTCCGATCGAACCACCTGCACCGCTGTTAGGCTACGGCAACTCTCTTGTCTCGACTTCGCTGCGTACCAATTGCGATCATCTGCAAATGGCGGCCCTTCAGCGACCTCTGCAAAGGCGAACTGGCCGTCGCTGCAGCCGCGCCTTCAATATCAAACACCCTGCCATCGGCTCCGACTGCGCCTTTGGGCGTCGCATGCGCGTTCGGATCGCGCTTGAAGCTGTCGACAAGTCTCGTTGTCCATTTCTGCTTATGGTGCTCCTGCTGACCGTATTCCGGCGGAAAGTCTCCAGATAGGTTCGGCGAAGACGACGTATAGGCCTTCTCGCCAAAGACATTATCTGCATCGTCCATCCTGGCCGCTGGTTGATGCTGTCTGTTAACAATACACGGCTAAAATGCCAATGTAAGTAGAGATGTTCCGCGCGCACAGCACAGTAGGACAGCAGAGAAACCGCGTACAGCAGGACAAGGCGATACTTGTATCTAGGATCGTCACACTGCGCAATTTAGAGTTCACACGCGCTAACGGTGGTGGACGATCTGATTAGCTGCATGAAGGCAGGGTTATCGGGCGCCTTGCGCCTCCCGGTAAACGGGTGGCGGCGGCAATCAATACTGCATCCGACCTTTCACAGTGCCTGAGCACATCCGTCCGGTGTGTATTGTTTGCACGACGTCCAGCAAATCGAAGCGGCTGAAGCGGTCTTTTTGCCAATCCCATGTCTTGGCGGAGGATTGAGGTGAGGTCGGAGGAGACCGAACGTCCACCAAACAAAGCGCTTCGTTCGGCTTTCGGATCCTCCACATGGCGGAGCTTCGATAACGTTCTTCTCGCGTGCGCAAACAACAACCCCCATCTCCATCCACTGCTTGCGAACTCCAGGACCTTGTTGCACCTGTACGATCTGGTTGCCGAAGCCACTGACGGAGAATGGCGTTGGGTGCACCTTCTCGAAATGAGCTTGTGCGTTCAAGATCAGTGTTGCGCCCCGAGGCCTTCCCAAGAAGGAATCCAACATCGCGAATGGCACCATCGATCTTCGTCGATGATGCGACCGCACACTGCATCCAAGGCTGGCTATTCCACGCTCCCCGAACTCACACATGGTCGTTATTGGTCGTTGTGGTACGATGCGGGGTAGCAACAGTAGGATTGCCCAGACTCTTCTATGTGCTCGTTTCGTATGCCATATACGTCTGCGAGCAAGTCAATTTGTCCGTCCCTATAGCTAGGAGGTAGCAACAACGCGCTCCTTCAACACCAGCCACTGAGCGGCCCCCTCTTCGGTTGAGGCGCACAGCACAGCCATCCAAGGTGGGACGGCCGAAGGGATCCACCGGTAGCTCCCTTGTTGGTTTATCGCTTGCGTATCACATACACACCTTGCCCGAATGTTAGGCTGCAGACTTCGTTCCTCTTTTTTTCTTCCTCCATTCGATATCATGGATGGTCAGAGCAGTTCCGCTTCTCGCCCGGAGATTGCATCAGCACGCGATATTATTGTACTATCCGAAGCAATAGCGCCTAGCCCAGCAAACGCGGCTGCGAAGGCTGCTGTGCGACACTCGCTGCCGCCCGTGCAGAATAGTGGAATCGTCGACCACACTTCGCTCACCGCAATTGCTCCTTACGCCAGCGCGCAGCTGCTGGGCTGAGGTTTCAGGCTCCTGGCTTACTCAAGCTCCACGCTGCCAATCGCCCTGTTGACCTCACTCGTCTTCCCAAGTTCGTACCGGCACCGGCATCGGATCGTGTCACGTTGAAGTCGCGTGCGAGTGGAACCCGTGCAAGATTGCGATGCATCCGTCCGCTTGAAGCCACGGGGATCTTTTGGGTGGACGCACCGGTTAAGGTGCTCTCCCATGAGGCACTGTTCTTCTCAAAGTCGGGGCGAGTCCTGGCTCGCGTGGTATCGACGTGGTCTAGTTCAATTCAATGCGAAGAATACATCCACTCCCACGGCTCGCGGCACTGCCGCGACTTACCTGACCGTCCCAGCCGGCTGCGAATATGGCTGACAGCGACCTAAGGGAGGTTACAGTCGTAAGTGCTGTCCGAATAACGCCTGTTGCACGGCAGCCGTATCCGGATCGTGATATTCGATACTCATGTTCTAGCCCTTGTTGTAGAATGTTTTATTGTGTGAAGTCATTACGACGGATTCAATTGTTGGGCTGGTAGCGTTCGTTGTTCGGTGCCAGCGTCGGGATAAATTGCGCTCTCGGTAAGTCGCAAGTGCAGACGCTTGTCGTGACGGAGGTAGTTGGGCGAATGTGTACGGGAAGAGATTCAGGAGTGAAGTCCACCGTTCTACTAGTTGAAACTCTTTGATCCGCTCATGGTAGGGCTCGGCATGTAGTAAGCCGCAACACAAGGTTTACACTAGGTACAGCACTGACTCGTATGTAGGTTGACTAGATCACTCCGCCCTCTCCGCCCACATACTACGTCCATGGGATAAGGCCACAGGTGAACAGGCTGTCACCGAACATGCTGGCCGGACTATCGAGAGCTGGCACGAAGTCAGAGATCATCTAGCCTCAAGATACTCCCAAAGCTTGCATCTAGTCATAATACTTGACCTTGACACCGCCCAGCACCGTCTTCTCTTTCTGAGGACCCTCCGTAGCCTTATCAAGGTTCTGCTTCACTCGCATGCGGACCCAGTCGCCTGCCTTGATCCCTTCTGCATCATCACTGGCACCTTTCAAACCCATTCTCTCTAGCAATGGACTGTCGACCGTCTTCAAAGAGAGATCGTGTGCTGGGCGGAGGAAGTATAGGATGCCGAGACGATCGAGATGCGCTTGGTCTGCAGGCGGTGCCGCGACACGGTGAACGCTGCTCTTCAGATATCCGGCACTCCAAAATTGCAGCACATCCGCGATGTTGACGGTGATGCTATTGGGGTATGGCTTCACCCATTGCCATTGGCCTTCTGGGTTAAGGATTTGGAGAGCAGCTATTGGCTGACGGAAGAGTAAAGTCAAGCTGCCCTGTGCGAACAAGTAGTTGGGTCAGCCGTTGTTGCGAGCGCTCATCAGACGACTGTGACACTTACAAAGTCGGTGTGGCCTTTGCTGTACAGCCCCTGAAACTTTGCGTTCTCCTCAGGAGAGCGGGCCGCGTACTTCATGAACCTGGCATAAGGTCAGCAAGCGCAGGGATACTGATGTTCCACCAGTGACGCACCGAAGATGGCAATCGCTAACATCGTCGTACTTGTGTCCGTTCGTCAGGTAGTCCTCGGGTAACTCGAGACCGATTGCGATGAGCCGGAGAAGCTTCTGCACGATGTCCTCCGCAATGTGCCGCTGAAACTTCTCAATCTCAGCCTTGTGCTTCAGTATGACACTCGGATGAGTGCGTTCGAGTTGTGGTATGAATTTAAACACGTTGTACATCTCTGTGCTGTCTCGCAAGCCAGGAAAGACTTCGCTCGAGCCCGACGGCCTGTAGCCGTTGTAGTTGCCGTGCTCCAGGTCTGCTCTGTACTTCAGCTTCTCCTCCGTCGGGAGATCGAAGACCTCTTTGCAAATGGCGAACTGCTCATCGACCTGCTCCTGGGAGAAGCCGAAGTTGGTGATGTAGAAGAAGCCGACGTTGTGAACAGCACTTCTCAATTGACCCGCCAGTTCTTGCTTGTGCGTGTCGAACTTTGACAGATCCAGCGTGACGAGGTCGGCCCAGTTGAGGTCATGTTGCGTCTCCGGCGTGTGCTGGTAAACTTCGAATGACTTGGTCGGCACGTCTGTAACCGTCTCTGTGAGGGTCGCCATGTCGAATGGAAAGTCGCAAGACTAATCAGTAGCAGTGCTTTTGAAAGAAGCACGAGAAAAGTTGGCTTGGTACGCTTGCTTAAGACCGGACTGTAATAAGATGAAGTAGTATTGAAGCCGACATCCGAAGTATCTTGCCCCTCATCAGGTACTTGTACTTGTACTCCGTACCATTCCTGTGTAGAGCTCGAAGTGAGATTGCGTGATAGCTTGCCCTTATGAGCCGTAGCTCAATGAGCTTGCTACGCCGATCGTGCATGACTCGTAGCATAGATGCGTTGACTGCCATTGCCAGCAAGACCGCTAGGTCTTTGCGACTGATTAGTCGTATATCCACTCGTAGTCTCTGTCGCTCAATGAGCGCGGTACGATGTATCTAGGTCTGAGTAAGGTACGCCCTTCGACAAGAAGGAAGTGGGAGGGTCAAAGCAGGTCAAGGACCATCTTGTATCTCCCTACGTTTACTCGCCCGACCCCAGCCAAATCGCGTCACGCCTTGCCATCGCACTAGACCATAGATAGCAACGAACATGGTGGTCTTAATCGCGACATGCAGAGCCAGCGCTAGTCCGATTTTGCTGGCATACCGTCCGACATCGCCCATACCGCTTACTGAGAAGCTCGGCGCTCGAAGCCAGCTTACCATCTGTCCTGTGAACGGCGCATATAGCATAGGTGCGACCGCAAGCGCCTGCGCAGTCTTCGGCAAAGGTGAGGCCATGTACGACATAGCGACAGCTCTCATCACCAGCGCCTCGAACGGTAGCATCATCAGCTTCGTAAGCAGCGCGTCCGCTGCTACGGCAACTTGTTGAGCTGGCAAGTGCGCAAGCAGTGTTGATCGATGCGTCGAGGTAAACGTGAAGCCTTGCTCGCTGACCTCGATTGAGACGTCTGTCTCTTGACGACCTCCGGAGGAGACGCGCTCCAACGATATGACGTTCCAGCCGCACCAGGCGAGAAAAGAGGCACGGACACTAAAGGCTTCATATAGAACCCGGCCGATAGGATCGCGGGTGAAGGCTGGTTTCTCCATTATCATGCTGGACTTGTCTATGGTCGGGTACCGGAACGCTGTGAGTTCGCTTGCAAGTAGGGATTGAGAGTCGCTCGGGACCGGACTGGTAACGAAGCGATGAGCGAGAAGGAGTGCGGCAGGCGACGTCAAACATCGTAAAACCGGGATGTCGAGTAGTGGCTTCCAACCAAAGTGATGTAGCGAGCTTGGATACCGGGAAAAGTTAGATCGCCATGGCGGCAGCAGAGGCCATGATGGAGCGAGACCCAGGGATTGTGCAGTCGCGTAGAAGCAGAGTGGTAGCAGTAATGCGTCAGCACCAAGTTTCAGCCCAGCTTCTGCCCATTCAAGCGCCCTCTCGACATGTCTTTGCGTCTTGACTTTGCGTGTCTTTCTCCAAGTAACCCTGCTAATTTGCTCAACGGACAGCTCTATGATCAACCCGCAGCCCATGCGGGCAAGTGAGTAAACTGCCCATGCTGCCGCTCCAGGGAAGATAGCTGTATGTGCGCCCCTGAAGCCGCCGGTGAAGGCCGCTTGAAGTTCTACCGCCACCAGATCTACGAACGGCACCCGAGGGTCGTAGACACCTATCTGGTACCGCTGAATAAGACAATCCGGCCACCAAGTCGCCACTTCGGACAGTTCGGCGACGACTTCTAGATCGCTGCCACGGTCTTCCTCTTCGCTCAGTAGCTCCTTTCGAGCCTCCCGCGTACCAAGAGCTTCGCGCTCGTTGGTCCGTTGGGATCTCTCTCGCTCCTCGACTACGCCTACGAGCGCTAGGATAGAGTTCTGGGCTCGCCGCATCTCGGCGTTAGTGGCTTCTGTGGTAGGATTGATCGGTCGTCCTTTCGGGTCGTATTGCTGTACGTAGTCGCAATAATAGTCCGCGGGCTCCGCCTGAACAGCACCGCAATCGCCTGCAGGCCCAGCGAGGTCATGGTCATCCTCGAGACCCTCGAATGCGCTCCGCCCGAGAGCAAGCCGGGTCAAGTATTGCTGCCTTCCCATGGTCACGAGCTAGGACCGATGGCGAAGCGGCCTCACATGCGTCCGATTGTCACGAGCATAGGTGTATAGTCATGCCCGCCGGCAGAGTACGGTGGCCAATGTGGTTGCCTTATGCCATGTCGATGTAATAAGCTGGTTAAGAAATTGATTGGAAGCACAAGCCTCTCATTAGACCCATTGTCCAATTTCAGTCAACCGTACTCTCAAACACTCTTCTGGCGCGTGCATCGACACGTTCACCCAATCCGCGCTGTTGAGCACCGATGTCTATCTGAGCTGCTCTTGGACCAGAGTCGACGTACTGGTCGCTGGGAATAAGAGCGCATAAGGCCATACTCTTCCGCTGGACGACAACGCCTACACCATGCGATCCTCTACCAGGCGCAACGCGCTCGACAAGCTCGCCGCACTATCCGCGCAGACGGCAGCATCACAAGATGGAGCAGAGGATATCGAGAGACTGTGCGAGATACAGCAGCAGCGCACACCCGGAACAGGCAATGGTTTCCTCAATGGCTCTATGAAGAGGCAGTCGACGGCGGCAGAGGTGCCGATGAGCATGCGGGAACTGGAAGTGTTGAGTGCCCTATGCAAGGCAGCGCCCTTGGTTCAAACCACGGGTCATGCTGCAAGTTTGCTGTCGCACTTCACTCCATATGTGCCAGAAGCGCATCGCCAGACCTTGAAGAGCACGCCCTTGCACCAGCACCTGCCACCATCAGAGACCTTGGCATACAACCTTACATCCGCCGTCCTTGCGCTTGGAGTCAACCACCCCTCGCTGAGAGCGGAGGCCTTATCATGCATTGACCAGACGATAGACGAGCTCACGAACAGCGCAGAGCAGGCAGTATGGATCAGACCGCAGACAGACGGCGCTACGGACCCGGATGTCGCAGAGCGGTCTCTACCAGCTATCCAGCTAGCCGCCTCGCTTTTGGGCTTCCTGGAGGCTATTGCCGAGTATGCGCAGGCTTGGGCGGCCGAGAACCGCGTCGCAATGATACAGCGGCTGCGCTACCTTCTATCTGAGAAGTTCATGGTCTCCCTGGAGGGTGCTCTATCAGCTGTACGCAACGCGCGCGTCACGAGCAGGCCCATCAAGGAGTGGAAACGCTGGGTTCGGCGATATGCGACGAATGCGCGTCCACTGGGCGCAATGCTGCTGCAACAAGCACTCATGAGGGTAGTGGAGGAAAGCGTCATCTTGCTGGTCTCTACGCCACTAAGGCCTGTGCGCTCTTCCGAGCTGTTGGACACATTACTTGCACGCACACCACTGGTAAACCGGTCTGATTCCGCATCGATGCGGGAGATGCTCGAGGATCTAGCCGAGCTGATTGCAGAAGAGATGAATCTGCTGGAAGATGACTCTGACTATCTGCAGGTCAGCTCAGCATGGCAGCAACGTCTTGCATTCGAAGTCAAAGCTATCAGCTTACGGAGCTTTCTGTGCTGCTCACTCCTGGATGAGGAGGTCGCAGACGACGAGCTGCTCATGGCTTGGCTCGAAGCTACCACCGCAGACCCAGTGCAAATGGCGAACGATGGCTTGGCCCAGACCGTGCTGAAATGCATGGCTGTCCTCGCCCGGGTGTCACCGGCTACTGCGTCCAACTTGACTCGCTCACTGCCGCGCTCGATCGTGCAAGGCAAGATGACTTCGAGGACTGCCACGCTGGCCGGTGAGTGTCTAGCTCGTGTAGTCAAAGGCATGTCTCAGGACATCATCATCAGCAATTTATACAGTCTAGGCAACGTGCTCAGTGCAAGCGCCGGCGCCGATAACAATGCCGGGCCCTCGCCTTTCCTCGACGGCGCCAGCGTCAATGGCGTTACAGCTCCGTACGCCTCGCAGCAGAATGTTGGAAGCTCCATCTCGTTAGTCATCAGCGACGAGGATGAGAGCAACGCCGCCTACGGCGCAGTAGTACAGGCCATCGTTGCCGTTGCTACGGCGTGCAACGACCACCAATTGACTGCACTCGTCATCTCCATGCTCGTGCAGAAGGTCACCCGAGTGAGCCCAGCTGTGGATGCTAGGATCATCACAGAGATGGCGGCGCTCGGTTTACGCGGCGGACCGAACGAGTTGCGAGCTCTCTTGCGCCTTTACGTCCGGCTTGCGAGCGACGCGACCGTGAAAGGAGATTCGCTCACGATCAATGCGGTAACGGAGGCTCGTGTGCGCCTTGCGACATGGATACGCAAAGACTCAGAGCTCTACGAAGTGTATCTGATGCATCTTCTTGGTCTTCTTGTCGGCAGCGGCGATACTGCCGGGGAGCGTATCGTGGATGTTGCGCTGGCGTCAAAGACGATGGCTCAGCTGTTTCGGCCGCTGGCTGTACTTGTATCAACAGATCGCGAGCACGAGGCGAACTTCGAAAACCGCGATGAGCTAAACACATTGAGTCGCAATGCGTGGTTCAATATCGTCGTTCACGGCTTCACCTTGACCTCCTCCGCTGGCAAAGAGTATGCTGCTGAGCTCCAGATCATGGCGCAGTGTTCGCTTCCGCTTATTGACGAGGACCGCGTAGACATGCCGGAAAGCGGCATCGACTTGAACACTGTTCTGCGCCGTGGCGCTCATGCTCAGCGCGCCATCGAACAGAAGTCTTCCTTGATCTCCGTGCTGCCGCAATGCGAAAACGACATTAAGAGCCTTAGCTACCACGAGTGCGTCTTCCTTAATGCTGCACTTCTCGTTTCGACCATGCGCGCCCGTGCCGGAGACTGCACTGCAGTACTGCCATACTTCATGGAGAGCAAGGTCAAGACCACTGCAATGGGCAACTGCATGCTTGCCATCGCGCTTCGAAGCGTCGACACATACACCCAACGCGCCTCCACCGGGCAGCAACAGGAGTTCTCCGCGCCGCAAGTCGCGCTGCAGCTGGCCACTTTCTTCGAAGGCTGCTGTCACCGCATCCGGATGGTACAACATGCCGCCGTGTCATCCGCAGATAGCATCATGGACAAGATCCCGTCAGCTCTTTGCCACAAAGCTTCGCTCTTCGCGCTGCTGGAACTGCTCAGCTTGATGTGGAAGAGCTGCCTAGACGCAGAGACAGACGAGTATGATTGGAAGTCCACTTACACATCGGATAAAGGCAACGTTGCGCTTCAGCTTTCAGACGACGTCAATTACCGGCAAACTACGTTGGCTAACTTCCACAAGCGCTGTCGGTACTGGGTGTCGAAGGCCATTGATGCTGCAACGTTGGACGTCAAGGGGCTGCTGCAAGCGTATCTCGAGGACTACGAGGACGATGGCGCTTACGGTCACATTGCGCTTGGCCGCTCCTTTGCAGTTGAGATGGGCTCTACGATACCGACTACTGATCAGCGGCTTACGAGTCTGGACCGGCGCGGTGGGCTCGGTGTCAATACGGCCTCTGACTTTATCGCGCAATACACGACCAGACAGGAGTATCGGCATCTTGATGGTACGCCTGATGTTGGTGATGATTGGGATATGGTGGAGCGCGACGGCACGACACATCCTGCGGCTTTGGAAGAGACGACAGCAGATTTGGATGAAGCTGAGGAGCTTCGCATGCTGGCCTCGCGGTTGCGCCGGGGCGAGCATGTACCCTTCGAGATCGTACGAGACACGCTTCGGGATGCAGCAGGCGTTCTGAGCAAGAGTATAGGCGATCGGACGTCTCTCATCAAGGACGTAGTCGACATCCCGTTCATCATCTTCACGAAGCAGTCCATCAATCTCGGCATGTCACTCTGGCTTGGTATCGTTAAAGAGAATCCTGCCCTGGAGACCCGCATACTCGTCGAAGTCGCGGCCGGCTGGGAGAGCTCCATCCGTCTGCAGAAGGGCTTCTTCTACCCCCACTATCAGCATCAAGATCCATTCTATGTAAAAGAGGAGTTCGCACCATCGAAGTGGGCTGCAATCAGCAAACGGCAGCAGCTTGCGCACAATCTCGTCGCCCCTCACTTGCGCCTGACGCATTTCCTGTCGAGCCACTTCAGCGCCTCCAGACTGACGTCGCCTTCGGTGGCGAGAGTGTACACACGCTTGATGCGTACAACCATGCTTGCCATGAGACATACTGTTAGCCAGCCATTAGCACGGGAGGTGCACTTCCAGATCGTCCTACTGGCCCTGAACGTGCTGAGGAACTCCACAAGTCTGGACGAGGCGGCCCAGTGGCGTCTCAAAGACGCGATTCTTTCTGGCGCGCTAGCTTGGTTCAGTATGTCTCCGCGATGGTCCTTCGGCAGCAACAAGCTCCAGGTCAAAGCGGAGATCAAGCTCCTAAACGATGTGACCTCGATGCTACAGACCATGAGCATGATAGGCGCACAGTCGACCGGGTCTCTTGGCTCCCTGCAGCCGAAGCATGAGCTTCTAATGCTACTATTGCAGCAGGAACTCAGTCGTCTCGGCGTGTGGGTTGCCCCCTTGGCGTCGGAGACTCGAAGCATGATGGTGAGTGATACCAGCTTCACACGGCTTCTCGGAGTCGCATGGAACGAAGATCCGCGCATTGCAGTGCAACTGGCTGCTCGCTATCCGCGTTCAGACAAGCTTCATCAGGACATACGCTGGTACCTCCTGCGCGAGCCAGAACAAGCCATCGACGAGCCGGACGCACTTTCACTGTTACTTGGATCTATGCTGCCCTCGGACGTCAAGTCTCAGCTGAAGTATCTCCTGTACTGGGCACCAATTAACCCGATGGCCGCCGTGACCTTCTTCTTGCCCGCCTACGGCAACCACCCTTTCATTATACAGTACGCCATGCAAGCTCTGGAAAGCCACCCAGTGGATGTGACCTTCTTCTACGTGCCGCAGATCGTCCAGGCCCTCCGGTATGACGCACTCGGCTACGTGGAGAGGTACATCATCGAGACGGCCAAGTTCTCGCAACTGTTCGCTCACCAGATCATCTGGAATATGAAGGCCAACGCTTACAAGGACGAAGACTCGCAGGAGCCGGATCCTGTAAAGCCAGTACTAGACAAGGTCATGGGAGCGCTCATATCTAGCTTCTCTCAAGAAGACAAGGCTTTCTATGAGAGCGAGTTTGATTTCTTCGGCAAGATCACCAATATTTCGGGTATACTGAAGCCGTTCATCAAGAGGCCGAAACCCGAGAAGAAGCAGAAGATTGAGGAGGAGTTGCGTAAGATCGAAGTGCAGACGGGGGTGTATCTGCCAAGTAATCCCGATGGCGTTGTCATCGGTATCGATCGTAAGTCTGGCAAGCCGCTCCAAAGTCACGCCAAAGCGCCCTATATGGCAACCTTCAGGATCCGGAAGGAGGAAGGAGAGACTGAGGCAGTGCAGAATCAAGGGACGAATGGCGAAGTAGCGAGACGACAGACCTACGAAGTGTGGCAATCGGCTATCTTCAAGGTCGGAGACGATTGTC
>JAKLLW010001282.1:0-16643 GCA_022814695.1 Neocatenulostroma microsporum
TTCTTCGAGATCGGTGCTCTCTGGGGCCTCACCGCAATTGTTGGCCTCGCGCGTCTTGGTGGCAGGCCTATCGGAGTTATCTCGAATAATTGTGAGGTATCGACCGGTTCCTTGGACGCTGGCGGCTCCCAGAAGATCACAAGGCACTTGAAGTTCTGCGATGTGTTCAACATACCCATACTCCAGTTCGTGGACGTGCCTGGGTATTCCATCGGTACAGTCGCTGAACGCACGGCGACCATGCGCTGGGGTGTCGAGCTGTGGAAAGCTTACTACACCACCACGGTACCGCTGTTCAACGTCATTGTCCGCAAATGCTATGGTGTGGCGGGTGGGCTAATGGTGGAGTGTCGTGATCCGCACAATAGAGTCGTAGGTACAATCCGCTGAACCGTCTCTGAAGATCTGCTTACTTGTTCCAGGCATGGCCATCAGGCGAATGGGGCAGCCTCCCTCTTTCAGGTGGTATAGATGTCGGCCACGCCACCGAGCTGCGCAAGATCGAGAAGGAGCAAGGCCTCGAAGCACGAAAAGCGAGGTACAAAGAGCTCGAAACGACTTACAGCCGTCTGATGAACCCTGTCCGGACCGCCAATGCTTTCAGTGTCGAAGAAATCATCGATCCGGCTAATACTAGAAGCCTCATAAGCGAATGGTGCAGGATGGTGTACGAGACTGAGCTGCCTGAACGGGTGATCAAGAGGGTGACTGGCCAGCTTCAGCCAGTATTTGCATGATCTAGTCAGCTATAGACATGTATCTCCGAAGCGTGCGTAAAGCTGCTACGCGTACTTCTCGCAGCCAAATCGCGTCATCACATCGCCGTGATCATTAGCTAGATCGCCGTACCATACCATCTCCTCGCTATGCATTTGCCTCAATACGATGCTTCGCTAAGTAGCTCGCTGAGAAAGCAAGAAGTTCTCCGCCTGCGCCCTCGCTATGTCGCCCCAAGAAGCAATCAGTAGTCATTTCATCGTGCCGTAATCTTCCTCGTGTATGTATCGCAGCGAACGCATCAACCGTTCCGCTTATGCGCTCATTTGCCTGAACGGTGACCCCCTATTGCACCGAATCCGTTCTCGCCATTTGAGGCAGACCTCGGGGTAGCCTGAGCAGGGCCAACCTCATCCATATCAAAGAGGTCCTGCTCTTCGTCAATCTTACTGACACTGGTGCTGCTCATGCCACGATCCAGGCTGCTACGTCCATTCGAGCCATTCGACAAAGTACGGACGGTACCTGGATGGGATGTCGCGCCTGCAGCGGCTTGTGAGTATGAGCGGGCGGCATCAAGCTTAGTGCGCTGCAACTCTTGAGTAAGCGTGCTCATGCTTGCTTGCCGCGGCGGGCTTGAGACGCTGGGAGAGAGCTCGCCGTTGGTGGTCCTGGGCGCAGAGGGCCATGGAAAGCCAGAGTTCCTCAAAGGCGAGCCGACAATGCCGAAGCCTTCTGAGTCCGCCTTGCCAGCTTGAGTGCGAGCAAACATATTGGTGTACCTCGACGGGCTCGACCCGAGACTGCCGACTTTGCTGTCTTGCGGTGTACCATGACCGGACAGTGTTCTGCGTGCTGCCGAGAGGAACCCTGCTGGCGTCTCCTCGTCTGCTCGACTCCGCGACTGACGCCTTGACTTGCTGTCTGGGATCAGGTCACGCAGACTGGCAGGCAGAAGATCCTCTTCTCTGTCGCTACCGTCTTCATCGTCGGAGTACTCGAATGAGGTAGTGGGTAGCTTGGTGCCTAAGCTTGCCGAGACCATCGTGCGTGAGGCTCGCAGACGGTCCGAGTGAAGCGACCTCTTAGGGAACGTCATAGGCTCATCTGTGCCACTGGGTGGCGAAGAGCCCATGTTCGCCAGCACGCCGTCCATGCCTCTCCCACCGAACGCTGAGCTATGTAAATCTCGAAGCGCAGTGTTCCCGAGCTTCTGTGGTAACGATGCTGGCGGAGATTCGATGCCGAATCGAGAAGGTACGGAAGCTGCGAACGGGCCATTCCGCGCCGCCATCGAGATCCCGTTGCTATCAAAAGAGTTCGGTAACGGTGCGTCTAGTACAGATAGCCCATTCTGCTGAGGTGATGAGCCAAGCCTCTCGTGTTGGTTGGGTGAGCCATATGTCGGCGATGCAGAAGTGAACGTCATGTCGATAGGCTGCTCATAGCCGTTGCGCGGCCCATACTGGTAGTTCTCAAACTCATGCATGCCTTCGCCGTTAGGTCTCTGCTCGAGTCCCTGAGCATGTATGCTGAGAAGACCGGGTGGCGGCTGCGGGTATGCTCCAGGCTGTGCTTGCGGTTGTGCGCCAGGGAATGGCAGTCCCGTCTGAAAAGAAGGTGGTGGCATCCTGTTGACGACAGTGCCGTCCGGGGTGATGTGCAGAAGCGCGCACTTCCTCCCAAACTTGCAGCCTCCCTTGGTGAAATATTTGCATGGTGCTGGACGCGTAGTGGACTCGATATCGTGGGAGAAAGGACACATGCGACCGGCTTGGCACTGGCCTTGGAGGAAGAACTTGCAAGGAACATGTTGCGTGTCTACGCGCTTTCTCAGCCGTTGCTGCCTGTCGAGTCCTTGGTCCGCAGCATACTCACTCTTGTTCTTTGGCGGGCTCCGCGGCATCCCCATACCTCCAGGACCGAAACCCGGCATTTCGCTTTGTTGCATGCCTGGATATGGTCGCTGAGGAGCCGCGACGGGCATTGGTATCGAGCTTCTATCCGCCTGCATTCTCGCACCGTTCTGTCCGCCAATGTCGACTGAATGTCTCTGCGGGAGGTGTTGCGCGCCGTTGGCGCCGTTGGGAAGATGTTGAGTGTATCCGTTCATATTCGGCGGGGTGACATGGAGGGGTCGCGTGCTTGATGTTGTACAGTGTGCTGGCGGTGCAGCTGCGTGGATATAGCTGAGGTAGCTGAGTCGTGGAGTGAATGCGGTTGAATTAAAGCTGCTGGCGTATGCTACCGCTCTTGTATTAGTACAGTTGGATGTAGGTATGAGAGTCAATGTGGTAGTAGTGGTGGACTTCAATGTTGCAGTAATTCAATTTTCTGCCTGAGGCACTTACTTGTGGGGCGCCTGAGAATGAGGTAGCCGCAGGGGAGTTTGAGCTGTCCACCTCTTCCACTCAACAATGATGAGAAGGATCAAGATGCGTTTGCAGAAGAGAAGTAGGAAGGAATGTGGCATCACGAGAATACCTGCGGATAACGTTGAGTCACACTGAGGCGATGCTTCACCTAGTCCGCCTCGTGAGGGTGGCCGGAGGTCAGGCGAAGCATTGTCTTGGAATCAGGCAGCGAGGAAGGCCGGCCATGTGATGGGTGATGACAAAGTTGCAAGCATGTAATCCTGATGGCCGTAGAGCTCATGCAGGCTATGGAAGGTTTTGGGACGTTTTTGAGGATGGATAGTGAAGGGTTGACGAACCTTGAATGAGCAGCGAGACTGACTTGACTGAGTGCTGCTTCGGCCGGCCACAAGTGATATGCAACGACGAGCACGTCAAGACGACATCGGGTACGCCTACCTCAGTCGCTTTCGTACACCTCACATCTCAGCGCCGAGGGAATGGTCAAGCCTCTACTCGTGACTGCAATGCAAAGGCAGCACGAGCCCCTGAGACAGGGGTTACGGCATCGGGCCGGCGACGTTACACAGTGTCTCAGCCTCAGAGGAGAACAACGAGCAGTGGCACTTCGCCTGTCCACAACGCAACGTAGACTTGGACGCACGCTCCGGTAGAGAACAACATGGGCCGCCAGCAGCTCGCGCAAGAAGCAGAGATCTACTCAGGGTATTCGAGTATGCATTCGTTCGTATCCCGTCGCTGGGAAGGAGTTTAGATGACAGCGAGTGCGTACTTCCCTCCTGCCTCATGTGACCGGCTACTTGCTTCCTGCAAAATGCACATTGATGCACGTCATCCAGGAACGGATGGTTGCATGGCTGGAAAATCGAATCTCGCATACGAGTTGCGCACCCAATGAGACCATTGCAAGGTCGTGCATCCGTTTGCACCTTGGCGTTTGTATGACCGTCTAGGCTTTTACTTGTGCAATCTTCCGCAGCTGGGACATGTTGAAACCCATCTGTCTTCTCCAGTGAGTGAAGGCTATGTTTGGGCATAAAATACTGTAAGTAATAGTCAAATGGTGGACAACAGGATCAGAATCGTACAGTAGGAGCACACGAGGGTCGTACCTTCCTCATCAACAACGCCAAGCTCTCCGCAAACCTCTTCCGAAACGTGACCCCGGCCAATTTCCGGCTTGCACTTCGTCACTCAAGCTCATCCTTCTTTCTCTCCCCTCGACACGAACGTCGAACGACTTCATCCGCTCTTTCATCCTTTCGGTCCTTCGACACCACCTCCTCACTCCAGTCACTCTTTACTTCCTCATCACTGCTTTCAGCTCACCTTCAGTCACTCGTTACTTCCACAACACCCTCGCCGTCCACGCAGATGAAGATGATAACTTGCGCCGCTCTCGCGGCTGCCACGATGGCACGCGTTGCTGCTGCTCAGAGCGCGTCGAATGGGTAAGTCTCACCTCCTCCAGCACTGTTGAGCACCTCCCTCAGCATCATCCCCATCACCTTCCTCGCCATGCCGCTGCTGTATATCTGGACTTCCTGGCTCGATGGACCATGGACTGGACAACAACACTACCACACGCAAGACTTCCGCATACATTGCACGAGATCAGCATCCTGCAGCACCACCAGAACCAGAGCATACAGCACCAAGCAAAACACGATACATCATGGCGAGCCCCTATCTTCCCAAGGCAAAAGTCATCGAGGCATCTGGATACACAGCACCTCAAGGGTCTGCTCTTCGAGAGAAAGACAAGTCGGCCCTCGCCCATTCCACTGGCTCACTCGCAGAACCAGGCAAGGCTGTGAGCAAAGCGGAACGGCAAAGGCGGGCGGCCTCCCGGCAAGACTCAGGCATCAGCAACATGGACGGCCTGAACGAAGAGCAGCCGGTAGGCACAGAAGATGATGGATCCACCTTCTGTGGACTCGGCACAAAGATCAAAGATTGGTTCGGTGGCAGACTAAAGCAGGTGGACCGCGACCTTGAGAAACACTCCGTACCAAAACGCATCGAAAGGCCTCTCCCACAAGTCCGGAACGGCGGCCCCGATATGAGCGTGCAAGACCTCGCCTTATCCGTCTTCTTATTTTTGATCGTCCTTGGTGCCATGTATGTTGGGGTCGAATACTTACTTCTCAACACCAGAGTTTCTGCAGCATGCACGCCAGTCACAAACTACATTCCGGTCACCGTCACCGAGACGCATACCATCTACGCTTCTTCTTCCTCGTCTGCAGCCTCAAGTCCGGAAAGCAGTAGCCAAGTCTCCATTACCTCTTCATACAGCACGATTTACTCGACATCGACGCTCTACAACACGGTCACTCTGTACACGACTTCATCAGGGATGGCGCCGTCAGCACAAACGACCGTGACAACCACCCAGCTCGTTAGTCCGCTCTCGACATTACCCACCACCAGTTCTGATACTACCATTGTCATCCAATCGACAGCGACCGACACAGAGACTGTCACTGTCCCTCCGTACACCTCGACGACGTTCAGCTTCATGAGCCCGACATTGACAACCACGAGCACAAGCACTCAGTACACCACCATCTCGGTCCTGCCCGCACCGCCTAAACCCTCATCCTCCATTGGCTTCGGGCCGTCGGGTTGGAATACTTCGACCTCAGCAGTGGCCAGCCCTACCGGCGCCAGTGTCAACAGCTCGGACGGAGTAAGGACATTGACCGGCACATACTACTTGGGTACTGGCACACAGACGACGTTCACAGGCACGACCCTGCTCACCACCACGCTTACCATGCCGGGTACCGCAAGCCTCGTGTCGCTCAGTACCAGCTTCACGTACACTCCATCGGCTTCATCGTCTAGCAGCAGCTCCGCGGCCGCGGCCATCAGTGCAGCATCTACCACCACAGTGGCATCGGCCGGCATGCCATCATCATCCAGTAGCAGCCCAGCGACTGCGGCCATCAGTGCAACACCTACCACCACAGTGGCATCGGCCGGTATGCCAACATCAGTCACGACCTCGTCGATGACTACAGCCAACGCTACGTCAAGCTCCAGTTCGCAACTCCCCTACTCGCCAGGTGTCGCACCAATCCCAGTCTCGCCCTTGGCATCCGCTAGCATTGCTGCGTCTGCAAACTCGTCTGTCGCCAACGGTCTTACAGGAAGCATGTCCAGCACGTCGGCTGCAATCAACTCTACAGGCGTCAGCGCCATTGGAAGCTCAACGACTGCGGCCGTGGTTGTTCCTGTGACAAGCACGCTCTCTTCCGGCGACCTGACCACCATCCTGGAGACAACGAGCACGACCATAGGCCTGCTTGGCTCGATCACGACTACCGTATCTGGCTACTTCGTCTACAGTGGCACGACTACGTATGGTGTCGTTCCGCCTGTGGCCACGGCTTCGACTCTTTCGCTATCTTCAGCTTCGAGTGTTACGAGCCCAAAGCCGACGTCAGGGGCAACGGTGGGACCGCTGTCAGGCAGCGGTAGCTCTACTTATGCATCCGCCAGCTCGTTGAGCACGTCATCCATCTCGACAACATCCACTGCACCGTCAATGACCATGCCACCCATGAATAGCTCAGCACCGTCTGTGTCGGTCCCGGTCAACGGTTCGACTGCGGCTCTGTCGATGCTGTCGAGCGTGCTATCTGGGTTGACAGAATCGAGCACAAGCACTACATCCACGCCAGGCTCGGCGACCATTTCATCTAGCACTCTCCACTCAAGCACCGTCAGCGCCCCTGCTAGCTCGCTCGTGTTATCATCAACGCTCCTCACTACGGCGTCAAGTACGAGCAAGCCTGTAAGCGGATCCGCTGTCTCAAGCAGTAGGACGACTTCGAGCACTTCGGCTGTCTCCATCACGACTACCCTCCAGTCGTACTCACCGTCGTCCAGCATCACCAGCTCCACGATTACATCCAGCTCGTCCAACTCTTCCACCGCCTCGTCTGCCACGGCGACACCAACTGTTTGCGGCGAGCACGGGAATTTCATGCTGAACTTCGACACCTTGCCAAACTTCTACCCGAGCAACCAGAACGGGACAGGCATGAACCAGAC
This sequence comes from Neocatenulostroma microsporum, assembly GCA_022814695.1. Lineage (NCBI taxonomy): Eukaryota > Fungi > Ascomycota > Dothideomycetes > Mycosphaerellales > Teratosphaeriaceae > Neocatenulostroma > Neocatenulostroma microsporum. The sequence continues at coordinate 7,155 of JAKLLW010001282.1, forward strand.
AGACATTACACAAGCTCCCCCGGTACCGAACCCGTACCATCACCTCACTTTCAGCGATGGCTATGTCTACGCTCCACAGCCAAACACACCGTACCAGCCTCACTCGTCGCCGCATCTTGCCGTCTTCCTTGCCAACGCATCTGGCGTGAGGACAAGCTCCATGCCACAAGGCGAGATCGGTGACGGCCCGTACGAAGCCATTTCAGCGTTCTGGTTCGATGCCTACAGCGCTTTCTTCGGCTGCGACGACGGTGGTTCAAGCCCGTGCACCCTGGTCTTCACTGGCTACACTTACAGCCCTGCTGCCAAGGACGAGATTGCTACTTACGCCCAGAATGCGACCGTGTCAGCCTGCCCTGGCTTCAAGAACTGCCAGCTCCAAGAGGTCAACTTCCCAACATCGTTCCGCGATCTCAGCGGCATCCAGGTTCAGGCCTTCGTCGATGATCAGCCGAAGATGTTCTTCATGGACGACATGGCGCTTGGCTGGTCCAACAATACTTGCGAGGCTGGCTTGATGAGGTTGCAGCATCAGTGAGTAGGTGGGTCGGAGAGAGCGTGTGCAAGCACTGGCACCAAGGGTGGCGTGTGGAATGGCGCACAACCAAACAGCTATGGACGCAGACGAGGCAGGAGGTGATCTCGGCGATTTGTATGGAACTTCATAGCTAGCATTGACTGGCGGGCTGGTACTGCTGTAACTACATAGCGCGATACTAATGAGAGAAGATGATACGATGAAAGGTTTACGACTTCATGCCCGAAGTCCCACATCTAGCGATACTCATTTACTTCAAGGTCTTGATGGTTGCGAATGTTGACTTCTACATCGCATCTGTGTGGACCGGCGTTTCGCTGAGAAACATCACGAGAAGCCCAACACAAGAGAAGACTTCGTAGAAGTGTGCGATAGGCCGTTCTACTCTCCCAATCTCCCTTTCCTCATCGTTTTTCTTCCTGCCATTCCATTGTTGTCACATTGCGGCGTTTCGGTGTTTGGGTGTGATTTGCGCGAGTCGATGGGCCGATGCAATGGCAGATACGAGGCGAACACCTTCGGTGAATGATATCACAGCAATACAAAGGTCAGTCACTATACATTAGTAACTGGTGATTGTAGGCACTGACTGCTCCGCAGGCGAGACTGCGAACAGCTCGATACCAACCAGGCCAAAGGTGCGAAGTACCCGGGATGGCGAACGACGACACGCTTTCAACCCCCCAAAGCCAATGCGCGCAACCCGATTGATGAGTTTATGTCTCGCAATCCAGATTTGTGTCGGTCCGAAGACGAAGCATATCCGATAGCGGATCTTGAAGATAGCCATGGTGAAGGTCTGCGACTCAAGGCTTCATTGCACAGCCGCAACGACTCAGCTCAATCTTCTCGGGACGTATTGGATAATGACCGTTGTCTCCAGGCATACACAGGTATCGATCGTTGACCCGGCGATGTGGACAAGCGTTTGCTGACGGCTTAGAAGATGTACCTGACAGCAGCGGCTCATCTATCGCCGGAGAAGACCTTGGAGATCAAAGCGCCAACCGGTACCTGAAGCCGCGAGCTTTGAACATCGCCAAACACAATAATCATCATGCGGCATCGGTGATCAGTACTCGTCCCGTCTGTGCGACTCGGCCAAGGCACGTCCATTGGAACCGAATGCCCTTAATGAGCCGTCTAGAGAGGAGTCAATCGACCACTTAATCAATGAGATCAGATACGGATACAGCTGTCTTGGCAAGCTTGCAAGCACCAGCAGGCCAAGAAGACTCATGCGGTCAAAGACATTGCCAGCAAACTGGATACTGCCTTATGTACCCAAGGCGGTGGGGCCAGTTGGGCGTGGACCGAATTTGCATGAGAAGCCTGCCCTCCGCGCACGGCGTTATTCATATCATGAGCAGCCCAGAGGCGACACCATCTCAGTTCGGTGGTCGGCATATAGTGCAGCGAAGACACCCAGCCGTCCAATGATCCAACCTCTACCCAGCGTGAAACGTGCTCACTCGGCGGCTGGCCTGGTTCGGTCGAGCACGAAGGTACCCGGCTCTCCACTGCCAAGCACAACCAGATCATACACACGCTCGAGCGAAACTCATGATGATAAGCAGAAGTCGGAGCCTGCCAAGACTCAACGCGGCCAGCAAGGTTCCCGTCCTCGGCTCAGTCGTACAGCGTCCGTAATGGGCATGCTTGGAGAGGTCCGTAGAGCAATAGGTCCAGTCAAAAGTGGTCGCGTCCAAGTCAAGCTTGTTGACAGGTCGCAAAGAAGAGCAGCGAAGAATCCATACGAAAGTCCGGAGGTTATGAGCAGCCGTTCGTCACAAAGCTCCTTGTTGACTATCGAGACGGACTACGCTCACGCCCTACAGATAGAGGAGTGGGCAAACCGGACAGTTGCGGACCTTGCATGTTACAGGCCGGCTGAGGACGACTCCCTTCTACTCCTGGTTCCTCACCCTAGTGCACAAGTAAACCAACTCTCAGTCTCACTTGACGTACTTGAGCTGCAAGCAGGCAGAGTGGAGAGAGGCTTCAAGACTGAACCTGACCGGAACCATGTTCCACTGGGCTCCGCAGCACCTAAGCCGGAATAACAGCAGTCTGCAGGAAGTCCTGTCCAGGAGCCATTGGTACTTCCTGATTATGCTAGCAGTTGTGGGAGCACCTTCGAGGCAGATGCCGTTTTGCCCAGCACGTGGTGCAAGCCTCTCGAGGTCGAGGTCGAAGCTGCTCAGCGCGGGGGAGCGTCAACACGGCAGGGCGTAACTCCTGTGGACCCCCAGGCTACCGAGCACATTCAGCAACGTGAAGAGATGGAAAGCAGTTGGAGAGACTCGAAGATGGAGGGATCCATGGAGGGAAGGAAAAGCTCTAGCATATACAGCCGGAATACGGACGCCGTTTCTCCTTGGACGCCGTGATGGGATGCAAGCATGGCGGTCTCGCGTGGATGATGTCGATGATGTGGATGAGACAGGCGTGGTATGCATGGGAGGTCGAAGTCGAAGACGGATGGCCCATGCACCATTTTGGCCCCACAGTGACATTGAACCGAGGCTGTCGAGCTCTCTCCAGCGTCATCGCGGTGAATAGTGAACAGCTAACTACTGTGTATATATACTGTCGATAACCATAGGGAGCATTTCTCGGCAGATCGCATTGTCTACAATATACCGCACTTTCCATCATGCCTCTCGCAACACTCCATCTCATCGCGCTGGCGCCAAATTCTACGATCAACCAATACATCAGAGCTCTATCCTCCCGAAGTGTAAAGCCATTGGTCGTCTCACGAGCAGTCAGATGGATCATCAAGCCTGAGAAGTTGTCGGCGAGAAGGCTACTGGACACGAAGTGGGATCTCCTCATAATCTTACCCTTATCGACACCACTGCCTGAGGTGTATCTTACGAAGGACTGGGTCTCCGATCACTGGTCTATAAATGCGGGTGTACCAAGCAGCCTAGTCAATGGCTTCGAAGAAAAAAACAAACGCCTACTGCAGCCCCAGTCCGGCGATGTGCCTCCCTTGACCGGTTCGCTCGACAAACCCCGAATGACCTCCTCAACCCAGGGCCTAGAACTGAACAACGAACTCCTCTCCTGGTCCAAATCATTCAAGCTAGGCGAGGGAGCAGTCTCCATGCTCAATCTTCTAGCCTTCAACGAAGGAAAAGAAATGCACGAAAGCTATCAACGCTACGGCAAAGCCTTCGCTGCCTCCATTGGCAAGAAACGCGGCGGCACAGCCAAGATCGTTGGGAAAGTGGTGCCAAAGCAAGGCACAGAGGGCGAAGATGAGAGTGGATGGGATGAGATTGCGCTGGCACATTATCCGAGTATCAAACACTTTACGGATATGCTTGCGAGTGAGGACTATCAGGAGGTCAACCATAGGGATCGGTTGCCGGCGTTGAGGGATACGTGTATTTTGTGTACGACGGAGTTGGATCCGGAGTTGACTACTGAGAAGCCGAAGTTGTGATGGGTCAAGAAATGGGTGTCTGGTTCAGTTGATACAACGGTATCTTCCGAGGCTGGAATCCTCCATGTACATACTACGTCTCAAGTCGTGTTCAAGGCTTCTGTCGCTGCCACTTCGTGTACGGTGTCGGCTCTTCACTTCTTCGCAGAGCCTGACGCTGCCTCCGCTGCCTGTGCAGCTTTCAGTCTCTCCCTCTGACTTCTGCTGCCGCCCAGCTTCGGCCCATGTGATGTCCTGTCCGCTCCCTTCGCCGCAGCCACCTTTGAGAACGGCGCTGGGTTGGGTCTTGCTCGCCTATTCTGCTCTTCCATGTCGATCAAGAACTGCTGTTTGAAGGCTTCTGCTGCTGCCTCTTCGTTGTCTGCGGAGCTTTGTGCTGCCTGAAAAGGCGTGCCTGAGATTGAGCGATCGTAGAGCGGTACGGCCGACTCTTTCATGATGTCGTCGATGAGGGAGTCGCGGGCTATGTCGCTCTCGCCTCGTGCCGCTGCTGGACGTCTCTTCTTTGGCTGTGGTCTTGCATTACGTTTGGTGGGTGCATCGTCTGCCACTGCCTGGCCTATCGTTGCACGCTCGTTGCCTTGCGCGTCTATGATGATAGCAGGTCCTTCGTAGTGACTGCCGACCAGTTGTGTGTTCGTAGTAGAAGTGGCAGAGCGCATCTCAGCCAACTTGGAGTCTATAAATGCCGTCCTACGCCGTTAGAACTGTCCCTTACTCTCCGATCAAAGTGTAGAACGTACATATGTCTGTCATCCTCCACCACCGTCTTGCCCGTGGGCTTGACGAAGCGATCAACCTGCGTGAGGTTCTGCTCCCTACTCGGATGCATCTGTACCATCGCTGTCTCTTCGTTCACCTCCTTCTCCTGCTGCTGCGGCTTGCTGGAGCTGCTGAACGCAACGCCATGCTTTTTTGCGACTGGCTTCCTCACTCGATGAATAGCTGGGGCTGACTTGTCTTCGTCGTCCCCTCTCGCATCGTCGTCATTGCTGGGTGTCGGTACAAGTAGCTTCGCCGAACTGGCGCCAGCATCCTCATCGTCGGCATCGGTTCTCTTGCGGAAGACCTTGCGGCGCTTGTTGGCTCGGAACAGCGGTTCAGCGCTAGTATCGTCCTCCATCGTGATTGTGTAGGGTTTCAGAAAGACGAAGGGAGTTGGTTTGGATTGGGAGAGTGATGGATCGCGAATACCCTAACTGGGAAAGAAACTGCCGCGCGAGTCATTCGCAGCCTCGCGATTCTATGGCGCATACACGGCCACCGGTAGGTACTGTAGCTCTACAGAGTATGTCCACGAATGAGGAGGATGAGGACTGCCATCGAGCAAGAACAAGTTGATCAGGCTACCTATACACTAACATCCACGCGCAGCGCACATAACCATCCATCTCGAACGCCATCCCAACTTTTGCTACACTGACATAATAGTACACCGTAATTGAAACCCATCATCCCTGCAAACGCCATGCTAAGCAATACACGTCGCAAGTCGGGTATCGTACAACAGTGTCGAAAAGAAAACGCACACAACAGGCAGCTTCACCACGGTCCGCAGTTGAGCAGACCATAGCCGAGACCCGTCCTTCCCTCCAGCGCTTGGTCTGGGAGTAGGGTCTTGCGCTGCGTAAGAGCTGAGTAGGAAAGCAACGCAAGCAGTCGCAATCCCAGTAGCGCCGATATAGCCATGCGATTGAAGCAGTGAGTAGCGAAGCGCAGCCGTATTAATAGTCCGTGAGAGGTCGATGATGAAAGCGACGCGCTTATTTGCCCTTGTTCAGGTCAAGCAGCTTGACATCGAAGACCAGAGTCGAGTTCCCTGGGATCTCCTTGCCAGCGCCCTTGCTGCCATATGCGAGGTTGGCCGGGATAGTCATGCGACGCTCGCCGCCAACGCTCATGCCCTGGATCCCTATTTCCCAGCCCTTGATGACCTCGCCCGCACCAAGCTTGAACGAGAAAGGCTTGCCCTTCTTGTTGCTGTCGAAGACTTTGCCATCCTTCTCGAGCTTGCCGATGTAGCGCAGACCGACGCGGTCGCCGTTCTTGGCCGCTGGGCCGGTACCGAGTTTCTTATCGTCGATGGTGACACCTTGGACTTTCTTGACACCGATGTTGGCCTTTGGCTTGTCTGCCTTGGCATCCGCACCCTTCTCACCGGCCTTGGTGGGAGTTGGGCCTTGCTCAAGCTCCTTGGCGAAGGAGACCTTCTTGTCGGACTTGGCGGACCCTGGTGCCTCAGCAGGCTTCTCCTCGGTCTTCTCGACGGTAACGGCAGTGCCATCGTTCTTCTTCATCTTCTTGAGCTGCTTCTTGCTGAGCTTGACCTCGCCGTTGGTAGCACCGCCCTCCTTAGTGATGAGCTCGTCGATCGTCATGCTCTCGTCCTCATCAGCAGCAGGGCGCTTGTTGTTGCCCTTCTTCTCAGCCTTGACAGCCTCAGCCTTCTTCTTGGGTGCCTCGACGAGCTTGGGTGCCTCCTCTTCATCCTCGAGCTCAGTGATGCGCGGGTCCTCCATGTCATCCAGCTCATCCTCTTCCTCGCTGTCAAGCTCATCCTCATCAGGCTCGAGGTCGTAGTCCTCGTCGTCCTCATCATCCGGGTCGTACATGCCGTTACGCTGTCCGTCGGCTGGCTCGACGTAGTTGCCGGTCAGGAAGATGCTATGGGTACCGGTGACCTTGAAGTAGACCTGCTCGTCGTCGCCGATGGTTATGTCAAGCGGCTGCTGGTAGTTCTGCGGAAAGAGTTAGCTTTCGCAAGTTGAGTCGCGTGGGATGCGAACATACCTTCTGCGGGTCGAGCGTGCAGAGGACGAACTCCTCGATCTCGCCGTCGTCATCGCTGTCCTCGTCATCGTCTTCGTCTTCATCCTCGTCGCTGGCCGGCTGCTTGCCCTTGGACTTGGAACTCTTCGCGACGCCGTTTACACCGTTCGTGTGTGGCTTCTCATCCTCGTCGACGTCCATGCCATCAGCCTCGAGCAGTTTCTTGATCGCAGCCTGAGCACGAGCCTTCTTGCTCTTGGACGGGTCGCTTGGACCGCCGTTCACCTCCTCATCCTCGTCGTCATCGTCGTCCTCATCCTCCGCGAGCATAGCATCCATCTCGTCAGCGTCGAAGTCATCCTCGTCCTCATCGTCGCTCTCGTCGTCCATGCCGATCGGGCGACGCAGGACCTTGAGTGTTGCGCGAGGCGGTGCGCCCTCATCACCTTCTGGCTCAGCAGTCGGGTCGATAGCTGCCATGGTGATGCGGAACGATGCGGGGAAGTCGCCGATAGCTGCGATGGGGAAGTCGCCTGGGACGACCTCGAGGCCGAACATGGCCTTGAAGCAGTTAGCATTTGTAGAGCTATCAGAAAATCGGGCTTCAGCTTTACCATAGGTAACATTCCGGACATAGCTAGAGATGTAGCTGTTCTTGGGTGTTAGAGTATGCGAGCTTCGTTGGTCTGTGTGGTATGGGAGGGCCTGGTTGTAGGCTTGGTGGTGCGATGTGGTGGAAGAAGACGTGCAGTAGTTTGGGCGAAGATGAAAATGCGGTGGAGGCAGACTCGAACTTTTGAAGATTTCGTGCCTCAGAAAAAGTTCGGGAGTCCAAGCTCCCCCGCCGTTATGATAACGAGAACGTAGAAAAATCGAGTAAGCCAAACGATAGTAATAGCTACTACTATAGCTCCGCTTAACGGTAAGGTTCTAGCGTAAAGATTACTATAGATTAAGGCTATAGATCGTAACGACTTTATAGTAGTTATAAGGCTAATTCGAAGTATCGCTAAGTACTTATCTATAAAGCGTTAGTACTAGCTATAAACGTCTATAATATATTCGACGTAAGCTATTACTAGTTCTAGTAAACTATACGTATCTAGTTATAGCACTCTTTATTCTAATAGTACTTAATCTAATTAAGGTAATTTAGTACTAAGCTAAGCTTAATACTAACTATAGGTATTACGGCTATAATAGCCTACTCTATTAGCTACTCTAGATTATTACGAATAGTAATAGTAGCGTCTTCTATAAATAGTAGATAATCTAGATAATAGAAGACTAGATACGTCTAGAACTAGTAATTTAGATACTATAGTTATAGTAGTATAGAGTCCTATAGGATTATAATACGTAGATAGTAGAGTAGCTTAATAAAACCGACTACTATAGTATTCTTAATCTACTTAATACGTTCGCTAAATTAATTAAGAGTTTACTAGTTTAGCTATAGCTAGATTATCTACTAAAGGTAAGGTAGTAGAGTATAAAGGCCTTAAGGTATATAAAATATACTAGACTAATTAGACTAACTAGCCGATAGTCTAATAGCTTCTATTAGTAAATTAGATAAGTAAGTATTACGATACGTAGTTACTAGGTAGTAGCTACCTTAGGTACCTAGCTACTTATAGTATTACTATAGTAGCGTAGCTCTAGTATAGTTCGCGAAGTATTTACTCTTCGTATTTCTCGCGCTCCTCTTAGATACTTCGTACTATAATACGTTTATAACCTACTCTCTATAGTCTTTAATAGTTTATAGTACCTATATAATAGACGTCGTAAGGTAAGTACGATAGCCTTAAAGTAGAAGCTACGTTTATACGCGTATACTATCTCGAAGCTATATATATACGTACTTCTACCTTTTAAAGGTTTATAATTATTCCTTCTATTAAGTATGTCGTCTACTAGTTAGAAAGGCGACGACTTAGTACGCTATCTATCTTAGGGTAGCGGCCTAGACGAGAACGCTACGAGGCGGTAGTAGGCTATAGATAAGATCTAGCGTAAAGCGCGTAAAGTATAAGAGAAGTAGTAACTTAGTACTAATACGCTTAACTATTTTAGTATTTAGAACCTCGTTAATACGTAGAGTTAGATAATAGTAGACTCTTAGTCGTAACGTTAGTACTACTAGCGTAGTACTAGCGCTAGCCCTAGTCGTAAGTAGCTTCGTACGACTCGATCTAAAGAACCTAAGATACCTTAAGAGTATAGTAGCTTACGTCCTCTACTTAAGCGCAACGGCTTATATTATAAGCGTAACGGCTTACGTTCTCTATACAGCTTAAGCGTACTCGAGTCGCGCGAATACCTAAACGGCGCTAACTAAGGTTACGCTAACGAGACTACGAAAGACGATAAAGAAGAGATCTCTCTCGACTTTACTAGTCTATACGAGAACATACTAAATAACGCGAAAGAATAACTTAATATCTAAGGCCTTTAAGTATCTAACTTTAAGTTCGAGGACGCTATTAAGTTCGTTAACCTTGTAAAATCGAGACTAGAAGCTATATATACTATAGTAAAGTATATAACTATTTGCAATAAGTACTATAAGGAAGAATCGGCTTAATACTACGAAAGCGCTATAAGATATAAGAACGAGCGTAACGAGTACTATACTAAATACGATAGTTTAGTAACTAGGTATAGGGAGCTTAAGCGTACGACGTAGAACTTAGAAGATAAAGTACTTATACGTATTTAGATA
>JAKLLW010001283.1:0-16633 GCA_022814695.1 Neocatenulostroma microsporum
GCGATCTTGTCGGCGTCGACGACGGGGAGGTTGTAGGGAGGTGAGGCGAGGAGGGAGGAGACGGTGGATTTGCCGGTTGCTATGCTGCCTGTTAGGCCGAGCAGGAGCATATTGGCGGTGATTTGCTGTATACAGAATTGCTCAGAAGTGTTGGAGCTGGCAGTGCTGGTGTGCTTCGCGAACACAACACGCACGTGAAAGCTGTGGAGCTTGAGCTTCCTCATCGGACATTGGACCTCGGCTGTTTCAGAGATGGTCTTGGCAAGTGAATATTCGGGAAGCGACTACATACACACTTCCTTCTATGCCTCCTTCCATCATCAACGGCCAACCAAAGCTCCATGCAAACTCCATCTCGACCGCCACCAAGCGCTGTTAACAGCAGGCGTTGCCGCTTCCGCTTCAGGATCACCAGTCGTTCTTGATTTACGAAGGACTTATACAACTACATGATTGTCGCGAACTTGCTTGGAGCACTTGTCAGCATACATCTGATCATCTCCGAAGATTCAGTGCCCGTAAAGCACGAGTGTACCAACAGAAGGGCTCAGTGCTGTCCGAAACGGAAGATAAGAGCGGCAAATCCAATGTCACCGAGCCTTGCACCAGAACGATGAGAAGCTGCACTCGGGTCGCCATTGGATGGAAACGGGGACTACTTTCTGTAGGAGTACCCTGCAGCCTTACCCGCACAGTGCAGCAGACCGACCGCGCCTGCCTCTATGTAGGGCGCATCCAGCTTGGGGCTGAGAGCGAGGGATGATCGATCAGGTCGTGTGCAACAAGTAGCTCCCTCCCTCCGCCTTGCTGCGTTTTGCTCACTCGTCACAGCATCTTGAGCTTGGCCATCTTGTTCCCGCCCTTGCAGACGCGCCGAAAGTACGCGAGGCAGCGGCAGGAAGATTGGGGGCTGATGCATTGCTGCTGAATCGCAAAGGTGAACTACCGGTGCCGTGGGAACATTGCGGGACCCGGATGAAGCCTTCCCGACAACGTAGTCTCAACATTGAATCGTTCCACAAGACGAGCAATGGCGAACCCTTACAAGTACATATACCCGGTATTATCACCCAGCAATGAGTCTGAGCGCGTTCTCGGAGCTATCACTACCGCTGATACCATGCTGTAGCTACTTAAATTCTACGTCTAGTAAGCGCCGTGCCCATTTGTCTCATTGATATCAGGATCAGGAGGGCCAGAGGCGAATGCCGGCGCCAGCTTGGCCCTCTCCCGGATTCCTGGCGTCCCACCGCTGTACAGAGATGTGTCCCGAACCGACTCGCTTGCCGAAAAGTCTCCGTCGCTTGACGAAATGTATCCGTTGTTATACCAGTCTCGACCATTGGGATGGCCCTCGAAGTGTAGAGCGTAGTGCTGGGCTCTTTCACCACAGTTCCTGGCCACGTGTAAGCATCGTCTGCCCTGATCGCTGTGAAACTTGCACTGCCGTTCGCCACCAGGATCAATGTCGACCATCGAGTTGCACGCTGCAATGTGTCGCTCATGATTGTCTGAGAATCCGTGGGCGAAGCTGAGATGGGCCAGGAGCTGGTCTCGATCTTCAAAGATCGGAGGCGATGTGTTGTCCTCGGCTTGACAGATCGGAGAGGACCATAAATGCTGTGGTGCTTGCCAGGGCAGCTCGTGTTGCTGCCATTCGACCAAGTTGTCTGTGCTGTATCCACACCCGGAAGTGCACTTATATGGAGCTTCTGTCGATGGCGCGGTACCGAATTCCTCTATGGCCCATCTTCGAACGTACTCGATGTCTATACCAGACCACCTGTACATCTGCGAACTCAAGTGTGGGAATGCCGCGGACAAGAGGTGAGTCTCTGTAGAGTCCCCTGACTGTGGAGTCGAGTGCAGAGGGACAATTTGAATCTGTGGGAGACTAGGATCTCGGGTCATTTGCCCAAGGCTGCGATCTCCAGGCTTGCGGGGTGGGGGTGGTGGTGCACACTGTCTCATGATTGCAAGTTCCGCTCTGCCGCTGTTGCCTAGTATGCCACCGCCGTAGCGCCGCGGTGTTGAGTTCGCTCCGGCGTGGTGACCTGAAGTCGACTCTTAGTTGTTTGTGAAATCTTACAGAACAGCGGGCGCTACTCATCTATGGTGGTGATTACGGTGAGGCTGTGCCAAATTCCAAACGCTAAGCCTCAGCCCGGGCGGCCTCACTCACCGGTGGCGTATCTCCGGATAGCGATACAGCATTCGAAGAGGCATTCGAAGAGGCTGGAAGACCACGAAAGGCGACCAGAGAACTAGTTCCCATAGTCGGTGATGAGAGGCCTGGCTGCAGTGGGTTGGCAGTTGTGCGTGAAAGGTACGAGGGCAGGCATCGACGTGAACTGCCCGCTCGGGTTCGGGTCCGAAAGTAGAAGCGGAACGAGAGTTGGGAGAGATGGGTGGATTGCACTCAGGAAGGAGGGATGGGAATGGGGCTATTGGAGACTCTGACGAGTACCATGGTTCGTCAAGGAAGGTAATAGCAGCTCATTTCAGTTAGGGGGTTCCTGCCTGCGCGCTCACCACATCTCCGAACACTCGCAGCAGACACGGTCTACTAAGGCGGACTCCAAACCCTACACCTCCCCATCAAGCTTGACACGATACTCATCGCTCGTCCCTCTAATCCCATACCTTCCCTCAAACCTCTCGACTGCCTTCTTCATATCAACTTCAATGGTCGTCTTCCTCCGGCTCGTCTTCCGCGTCTCTCTCATTGCCTTCTTCACTGTCTTCGTCCTCTTCGTCCTCGGAATCCGTGGTGTCCTCGCCATCTGCAATGCTCTGGGATTGGCTCCGGAAGTTTCGATCATACGCCAGTGTTGCTTTCACACGGCTCATTGCACCCTCACGGGTATTGCCGGCGGTCATATAGCGCCATAGGACAGACCCCGGAATGGGCTGCCCATTGTAGACTTGGCGTTCGCCAATCCCAAGGACCTGCTTGATCCACGTTGCATCACTTAGCAACTGTTGCGTGAGTCGGTTTGTCTCGATATGTTGCAAGTTGTCAGCATCGGCGCCATTCGTCGACTTCTCGAATTTGAGATGCGATGTGGTTGATTACAGGAGCGTTTTGTCGCCTGTTGTGGACCTTGATGCTCGCTTCAGGACTTCGTCAAATAGTCGCAGCAAATCGCCCCTCGAGCTTTTCTCCACCTCGCCGTAAGGGTGAACTTTCAAGCCGTGTTCGATGGTATGCACTTCTGTTAGTTTAAGTCTCGAGGTCGGATCAAGGGCATAGTGGGGGTCGTAGGACTTGACACGGATAGGTACCGTAGGCATGCCCAACTCTCCTTCGGCAGAAGCCTCTCCAGGACATATGGTTGATGGTCCTTCCCTAGTCTGGATAACCGTATGGTGACACTTTATCACTCGCGGCGCTTGCACGCCTAGGCCGTTATACGTCAGGATTGGCAGCGCGGAGCAGTATCTCTCCGCGTTCCGTATAACTACAAAGCGGCTGACATTGCCTGTCATTAGATTGCGGTAGTGATGTGGTGTAATGGTCGATGCGTTAGAGATATCGGTGCCCATTCCACCCGAATTTTTCACCGACAGATGTTCGAATACCCTTCCGACTTTAAAGAATTGCTTTGGGTTTGGCTGTACGGTGTACCCTGCAAAAGATTAGCGTCTGCTCCAACACTGTGCGCCAAGCGGACATACGTCTATCAAGCGCCTCCTCTGTACCGGCGGTCGATAGTAACATCCTCTTCGCTCGGAACCCTTTCGCGTACAGCTCTGGATCTGTGATAGACTGCAGCGGACCTTCAGTCCAGCAAGTCACAGTGCCGTGATTGTCTCTTGCAACGCAGGCGAGTGGTACTGTAGTCATCGAAGCGCCATGCGTAGCACTTCCGGGCTCCGAACATTGAGTTCGGTCGCTACTCGTCTCGAGCAGTCTATGATACGCGCCATTGGCAGCAGGAGGAGAGGCGCTGGGTGTGATTGATGTTGCAATGCTATTGGATGAATGCCGACCGTATCGCATGATCGATATCTGTTCTTTGCGGAAGCGGGACAGCATCGAAGATTCGACTGACTCAAGCCTTGACTGCCTGAACCCTCGCTCGCCCGGAAGACCCGCGTCGACGAACGCATCGCTGACCTCCTGAGTGTCAGGTGACTCAACAAACATCCGAAGGCAGAGTCTTTCAAGAGGCGACTTTGCGTGATAGCAATTCAACAGGGTCAGCTTATGTGGCGGTCTAGACCAAATCGATAAGGTTCCCTTCAACCCCTTGCTCGTCGTCCAGTATCCTGACTGATCTGCAAGTACGTCGTCCGTTACTATATCTCCGCTGCGTGCGTAATCGGCCGGAGAACTCGCCAAAAGATGTGCGCGCCTGCTTTCGTCTGTATGAGTCCACGCAAGCACGGACAAATCGTTGGAGTCCAGTAGGATCATCTTCTGCAAGCGCGTGAACGCTTCGATTCCTTCGCCGTAGACTGGTGACATATTCATGCCCAGTATGCCAAGCAAACAGTATGCCATGTCCTCGGGTCTCGATATCGACCGCTCTGCAGCCCATGACAGTCGCTGTGCTAGGCTGCACTTCGACACCTTCTTCCGGTGGGAAAGCACATCCCCCGGAATGCGGGTGATTTGGGAGACCAGCCGCAGTAGACGACCTTTCAACAGCCCGATTGTGGTCCAGTCTCGAGCGAGGAATTTGACAATGTCGGGAGCTAATAGCTCCTGCAATGTCCAGCCCCTGGTGAACCACCTACTCCGAAACCCTCGGCCCAAGTTCCAGACAGTCCTACGTACAGACCCCCGGGTAGAAACATCGAACAAGTATGCGTAGCATATGCGTGATGTTGCATACCACGCATACATACTATTAATAGCTTCGGACAGCTCGCTGTTGTTGGTCTTGTCGATACGGCAGGTGTTCACCCAAACATATCCAATTCCGTCGTTCTCCACTTGTTGGCAAGCTCCAATTATCTTTTTGTACCCCTGCCGCTCCTGAATAGCCGTACTACGGTCTTGCCATTCTTGCAGAGACACCTCTTCTGCGTCCCATGTATGCGACAGTATATTGTATGGTGGTACCGAGAAGCCAGGCCGTTCTAAATCAAGAGTCCGTACGTTGATAAGGCGCGGAGGCCCGTTGTGCGCTTCCATTCCCGACTATGAAAGCTTCCGTCGTATTGAGCATGACGGCCCTGCAATAAGGGAGTAGGACTCGATGGTATCGTCACCACTGAGCTCTGGCCTAGATCGTGTATTGAGGGCAGAATGAAGCTTAGCTATTCCACTGCATGGCTTGAGTTGAGAGCAATGAGGCTGAGCTGTGCGGCTGTGCGGGTGAGGCGGCGGTGTGCAATGGACGTGCTCGAGCTCGAGATCTTCGCGACCGATCTCGATTCCAATGGGAACCGGGTTGGCTGAGCGGTGCAGCAACCTCAAGCACTGCAGCACTAGATGGCATGTGATCAACCTCAAGAGACCATGCAGAGACCGAGACCGCTGCCTGGCAGAAGTAGCGGGGCACAAGGCTGTTGGCAGTTTCGGCCCCGAAACATGGAACCATGCGATGAATGAGCAACAAGTACCTTATGCATGGAAGAAGAAGTAAGAGCAAGGTTAGCGAATTTCTGTCCGCAGTCAGATCGAGGGTCGGTGACAATGGTCGTTGCCGCTGGGTGTAGTACACGGGACTATTGCGAGCCTACGAGAGAGCCATGCAGCGGACGAATGAGGCTGTCTCGGAGACGGGTGCGTGCCGTCTGAATTCGGGGACATCCTGTCGCTCGGAAATCGGGCTCTTGTAACCGTCTAAGGGCCAATACAACAGCCAGTCCGACGTGCTGACCTTTGGAGAAGGCGGCAATGTTCAATGTAACCAAGCCTCGGATTTTCCAGTTCGTGGTATTGGAGCTGTACCGCTGTAATGGAAGCAATCGATCATTTCTTGACACCAACAACAACCAAATTCCGCGGACTAAGCCCATACTCAAATACACTCTCCACCCACGCCTCCTTGACCTCCTCCTGCTCCTTCAACCAAAGCCACCGATCAACCACAATCGTAGCCTCAATAACCCCAGCCGAGAAAGCCATAAGCGACCAAATAACACTCAGATCCTTCTTCCTCTCCATATATCTCTCTTCATAATCCTCGATCTCCTCGTCACTCATCCCACCCATCTTCTCCTGGAACAATCCACCCCTATCGATATCTTGCGTGAGCTTGACAAGTGCGCCTCGCACATACATCACGAAGCTTTCATAGCAGCCTTTCTTGAGGCTGCCAATGATGATAGGTGTGCCGCCGCTGCTGTGGCCAGCCGGACTCATCCCTCCTATGCAGTCTGGAGAAGGTGGGCCAACGATACCGCGATCGAGGAAGATGCGTTGGAGGAGAGCACGGAAGAAGTGGCGAGTGAAGAAGTTCTCGCTATCCTTTTCGCCCCAATTCTGAGGGGCTTGGACGGCCATCATGCGGGCTGTGATGTTTAATCTTATACCAGCCTCACCACTGCCCTCAGCATTTCCATTTCCGCTTGTATCGAAGCGGCAGAGGCCGTCACTCATAGGGAAGCCGTTCGGGTCGCAAGCATCGCCTTCTCGCTCCAGCCGCGGATGCTCGTAGGTAGTTGGACGTAATTCCGGAAGTTTGTACGTTGCGGGTCCTAGGCGCTCGGTCACTAGGTTGTAGCAGCAACCTACCATTGCCACGGCTATGACGCTTGGGTTTAGAATCATGGAGCGCAGACCGTGGTGGACCAGGTTTCCGCAGGAGTGCAGAGACATCACCATAAGCCTTAGGTCAGCGTGATCGATACGCTTCACCACGTCCGAAAGGTCGCCGTCCTGGATGCGGTGTTCGACGTATTGTACGCTTCCTTTCGCTTCGGAGGAGGCTTCGATCGCTGGGTCCAGGGAAGCGTCTGTGGAGCGGCCGATCTCTGCTTCGCTACCACTGGACGCTGGCTCTGGAGGTGGTGTAGGTAGGCCCGTTGGGACATCAGAATCCTCAAGGCCGGCACGGAAAGCCTTCTTGTTTCGCATTACAACCTTCTTCGTCGCAAGCTTGGCCATGACATCGAATTCCTTCGCTCTCTCTGCATTGTGCGACTTGCTCTCAATCGCCACAATGCGCTTGTTGTACGGTTCACTGGCCAAGGCACGGCCGAGGTAGTTCTGACCGGAGCCGAAGTCTACCAGATGCGATATCTCGGTGTCAGAGTCCGTCGAGACGGAAGTGGTAAGGCCATCGATATAATGCGCAAACAACCCAACCTCATGAACTTTCTTAACCGTCATACCTACCGCTACATGCCTAGCCATCTTCTGCGTCGGCTTCATGGCTCTATTACGCTGGCATTGGTTGCCCTTGACTTCTCGCAACAAGAGATGCTTCCGTACATGGCGTATGTACTCCAACAACGAAGCTGGAGGAAACGGTCCTTCTCGCCACCGTTCCTGTCCTTCTCCCATTTGTCGTTCGATGGCGTCCAAATCCTCGCGCATCAGCAGGTTGATCACATCCATCACCTCGTGCGCGGCAAAGAAGTCTCGCCATTCCTGCGGTAGGACTCGGGAGTACAAGCTCGGCTCACTGGTGAAAAAGTCCAGGATGTGGACGCCGCCACAGAGGGTACGGAGAAGTTGGTTTGTGCCTACGAAGTCCAGTAAGGAAGCCACGTACGATTCGGAGTCCGGGAAGGCATCGCCGTATGGTAGTGGTTTGTCTGGACCCATGTTGGTTGGGACGAGGTTCTATTAGCCGCCTTCGATGTTGTAGCGATCTCTGATATATTGTCTGCGTCGTCTACGCATAGTCCAGAGTCGCGATGAGCCTGGTCTGAGTAGTAAAGTCGTCACTTTGACATTGGCATGGAGGGGAAAGACTCGCAGCGATCGTCCAAATTTCATGTCGCTTGCACCGCCACAGCCGCGGAACGCGTCCTCGAGCTTACCGCGATCTGTCTCTCGCATTGATGCACCATTCCTTCCCAGGCTTCCAAATACGCTGCGTCTAACATAGATCCGCGAATGTAATTACAATAGCGATACTCAGCGGCATATACAGCTCTACACTCAAAATGTCTCAAGACCCCTTCCTAGCAGCCCAATCCGACATCCTCGCCCTCCTCCAACAATCTCGTCCTCTCCTGCAATCATACCTCCGTATCCGCTCCTCAGCCTCCTCGCCCAACTCCCCCGAACTCACAGAATCGCGACAAGAACTCGAAGGGACGCTCACAGATCTCACCGCCGACCTAGGAGACTTGGTAGAAAGCGTCCGAGCAGTCGAAGGAGATCCTACACGGTATGGCCTTACTGTCCAAGAAGTCGGCCGCCGACGGAAGCTTGTGGATGATGTCGCGACGGAGGTGGAGGGCATGCATAAGCAATTGAATCAGGCGGTCGATGCAGCGGATGCGCAGAGGAGAGCTAGCCTGGCGCATCCGGATAGTTATAGCTATGATCAGGATGAGGACCCATTGGCTGGTGGAGGAGATGGAGAGGACGACGACTTTGGGGCATGGGAGGAGCAAAGACAGATGGAGATTATGCATGAGCAAGATGAAGCGTTAGATGGGGTATTCCAGACTGTCGGCAACCTCAGGATGCAGGCTGATACTATGGGGAGGGAGCTGGAGGAGCAGGCTGAGTTGCTCGACGACACAGAGAACATCACGGACAGAGTTGGTGGGAAGCTCGGGCAGGGGATGAAGAAGATGCGATATGTCATTGAGAAGAACGAAGGTATGTTGGCTCTCGAGTCAGACTTCGTGGTGTCTAGGCAGGGAGGAAGCGTGCTAACTGGTGACAGATCGGTGGTCAAGCTGCTGCATCTCGTTGCTTATCTTGGTATTGGTTATACTGCTTATACTTGTGATCGTTCTTTGAGCGGAGACGGTATGCTTGGGCTGCATATCTGCTAGAATTGGCGCCTAAGGCATGATTTGCACCGCCACAGCCTCTCCACACCTCCAAACTCAAGCGTGGGAACTTGGAGGCCACCGGAGTCTATCAAACAGTCAGCCTCGACTTCGCAAACATGCATGACGGACGCAAGTTAAGCACTATGTCCATGTATCTGGATCCACAGCTGACGACCACCAGGCTCCCACCCTTTCCTCCAACAAACGCCCCTAAGCGTCAACCCCTTCATCGACCTCCCCAAAGCACCCACCCTCCCTCACAACTACGCTTCCCTCCCCTCAACCCTCCCACCATCTTCAATCAACGCAGCACCAGCGCCTTCCAACCCAGAACTGCCCGCATACGTAACGTCCGGCAGTTCAGGCTTCGCCGCCCACCCCAGCACCATCATTGCGCAGAACAAGTCGTTGCTGGATCAGCTAGCCAAACAAAAGGCGGATGGTGAGCGAAAAGTTAGGGAGTGGGAGGATGGGATAAGGGAGAGGGAGTTGGCGGAGAAGAGGCGGAAGGCGCCGGGGTGGTTGGATAGCGAGCAACATTTATTGCAGCCGGAGAGGAAGAGGGAGGAGATGCCGCAGGCGAACTTGATGGATGAGCCGGAACCTATGCAGAGTCCTGCGCAGGTACCTAGGAGCGATAGACAGGTGGATGATCTTGGGGATGCCATGGATAGGGCGTTTGGAAGAAGTGAGATGGGCTAGTGGATGCCGGTCCTCGCCAGACGCTCCATGTCGCAGGAAGCTAGCTGTTCACACCCATACGGCGACGTGCAAGAAGACCATGTTCTCACTTCTACGATGTTGTACCCGTACCGGGCGGTCCAGTCCTCATCCACGGGGGCCGCAAAGTCAACATTCTACAGCACGACGCGATACTCTAGAGACGTTGTGCTTTCGATAGACACTAGTCTTGAAGTTGTGCGAGATAGAAGTTGGCGCACCTTCCACATGCGGTGACATGTGAAAGCGCCACAGCGCACGGACTTTGGACACCGTGAAGTCGATTTCAGGCAGCAACGTCACTTCACGCAACGACCAGCCTCCCACATACAAAATCCGAAATCGCCTTTCACGGCACCCATCTCCCTCATGCGCTGCCATGGCTCACCGACGCGACTCCCGCATCGCCGGAGTCGGTACCGTCGACCCACGCAATCCTGACTTCAACGTCGCAGAAGACATCGATCCGCTCTCCGCCCTTATCGCACGCCTACAGGAAGCCGAACCCGCGAAACCAGTGAACATCTACCTTACCCGCAACATCAATACACCCCCTGCCGTCGTAGACCGCGATGAGCTGTGTGCGGTACCGAAGTACTTTAGAACTTGCTTTGACCCTGACAATCCGTACGCCAAGTTTGCCAAGGAGGTTTGTAGTGGAGGGGAGTGCAGTTTCACGTTCGGGGATCACACGAGGGACACGATAGGCGTCTTCTTATTCTGGCTCGAGCACAAGATTGTGCCGGATATGATTGAAGTCGACAGCTTACCTCGGAGGGGCACCTGGAGGGAGTACCAGCTCCTCCTCGCTCTGGCGTATGCTTTCGCGGAGGATAAGCAGATCCCGGAGATGCAGAATGATGTTATGCGGTCCTTCTTGCCTACAGTAATCGACACGGAGCTCACTACGGAGATGTTGCAGAAGATATTGAGGTTTGCGCAGAGGCAGAGTATGCTGCGCTTGGCTTTGTTGGAAGAGGCGCTGTATCTGGAGGCGGAAGGCAAGGGGTTGTTGCGTGGGCTGAAGACTCAGTGGTTGTGCGGGTTTGAAGTTGATATGAAGAAGGCGAAGACAAGGTTTGAGGGAAGACATGGGGCTAGAGGCACGAAGGACGAGTATGTTGTCAAGGTTGATGGGGAGGTTTGAGCGTCGGGCGTCCGACTCGACTGCATGAAATGGCTGCGAATGTGCGGAGATGTGAACAGCACGCACCTGGGGGTTGTCAGAGAGCACCGGTCTGACGTGGGCAGCCATTCCCTGCGTTGGTTGCTGGCACTCGCTTGCTGAACTCGGCCTTTACTCACGCACCGCCGCGCATGTCTGCAGAATGAAAGTCCCGAACCGGAGTTGGCTCAATTAGGTGCCGCCGCACGTCTATACACTTTTCGGCAAGCGGAGAGCTGTCTGGCTGCCTTCCCTCGTTCGTCCATTGGCTTTCATCGAGGTCACCACAAAATGGGCATACAGCTGTTACTCGACACAGTATTATCACTTAGATGAAGCTTTGCATTGCCCCTCATCGTACAGCGACTGACGTCACGCATTAGCAATCAGACAGGTTAGTAATGTAACACCATCACTTCGTCTTTGGTGGAGTTTCTCGTAGCCTCTTTGTTTCCTCTAATTATAGCGCCAATACTCACCGAACATCGATAACAAGCAGCTACAATGGCAACAGGCAAGAAGGTCTTCATCGTCGGCCCGGGCTTCATCGGCTGGAACGTCCTCGACCTCCTCGTAGGCGAAGGCTACTCAGTCTCCGGCCTGGTCCGCCGTAAAGAACACGCCGATGGCATCAAGGCTTCTGGTGCCTCCGCCATCATGGGCGATCTGGGAGACAAGGCGTTGATCACGAAGCACACTGCCGAACACGACATCGTCTTACATACAGCTACAGCGGATCACTTACCAAGTGCAGAAGCGGTTCTGGATGGCATCAAGCAGCGTGCCGAGAAGGGCCAGATGACGATTTATATCCATACTTCCGGCACCAGTGTTCTGGACGATGGAGCCAACGGCCAGCAGAAGTCCGACAAGATGTACCACGACAACAAGCGAGAGGAAGTCGATAGTGTGCCGGATAACGCTCCGCATAGAGAGATCGATCTCGCGATTGTGGAGGTGCAGAAGGAGTTGAAGGAGAAGGCGAAGATTGCTATTATGATTCCGCCGTTGATTTATGGCTGTAAGTCGCTATCACGTCTCGAACTTATCAATACGCGCCGAGTTCGCTGACCAGGCTCTCAGTCAACCCAAAGCACAAGCGCCTGACGATCCAGATACCGACCATGACCCGCTTTGCCTTGAAGCATGGCTACGCTCCTCATGTAGGCAAAGGTTTAGCAGTCGAATCCAACATCCACGTCATGGACTTAGCACGAGCGTACATCGTCCTGCTACACCATATGGAGAAGTCTTCCCCCTCCTCTGTTCTAGAGAACCCGTACTACTTCTGCGAATGTACCGGTGACAAGGAGCCCTCCTGGCATGAAGTCGCCACCGTCGTCGGCGAAGCCTTGCACAAAGCGGGTAAGATCCAGGACCCGAAACCCAAGGAGCTGCCTGAGGACTTGTATGACGACCTTTTTGGTCCATATACGGGCGCCGTCGTTGGCTTGAACAGTCGGAGTCGGGCTGTGAGGTTGCGGGAACTGGGGTGGCAGCCGAGGGAGAAGGATTGGAAGCGGAGTTATGTCGAGGACGAGTTGCCGGAGATATTGAAAGAGGAGACTGGGAGTTTCCAGGGGTATCAGGGGACGGTCGCTAGTTGAGGAGTAGGTGTGGGAAGTGTGTAGAGTGTGCTAGTTTGCCACCAGCATATAGCCATTAAAGTTCGGCTACTGACCGTTTTGCGGTCTTCCATTGGGCCGGTGGGGTCGCAACGTTTCCATTCTACATTCGCGCATTGTGTCATGTGTGTTGCTGTCTTCTATATTCTTACGCGTATCTGGTTTTCTACGCGAGATTACTAGCCCGACTTCGTACGAGAACAGTCCTGCGAGAATCGCGCCGAGCGGTGAAGGCGACGCGCTGTGGCGGAGTCACCGAGATGTCGGCTTTCTCGAGATTCATCGGTACATGAATTCCACTTCCTTTATCAACACGGCATGGTTCCATCAGAAGCTCCTGGACGTGGTATACTGACTTGACCTTGGTAGACGCGATCATAACATCGAAGTACAACGTGCGCTGAGTCCAACCCAGCGTCCTTGGGAAATATGTTCTAACGTCGCCCGCCGCGTCTACAGAAACCTTTCCCTGTGACATTGCTGCCCTCAGGTATGTCATGTGGACCACAGTAAGTCAGTCAGAAGAGCGACTGATCGTAATATAGCTATCGGCTACTACCTTGGCATGAAGCAAGGCGAGCGGCAGGCGCAAGTGCTGAACGAAATACGGGCCCTGGCCGAGAAAGATATCAAGACCGTGGAGAGGATAGCGGACTCGCCGAAATAGGCCAAGGAAGGCGTGGTGACTGGTCGTCCTGGCAGCAAGCAAAGTCGACCCGGTCCACACGTAGATGCGGTGGCAATCCTCGTCCCTCGCCCAACGGCTCGAACATTCATAGTCGCAGACTACCAAGTAGTTCGAGCCGATCTACCGCTTGAGATGCTTAGCTGTCCACGCCGGTGTAGATAGCATCTCCATCCTGACAATCGGCAGGGGCTTAAGGTCAAGAGGCATATACGCTCGGGGTTTCTCTCACTACGGTAAAAGGGCTCTCCGTGCCATCTCCCTCGAATACTGCCCGCGCAAGTGTTTTTCTGTCACGTCGGGAACAGCCGCAGGCGAAGTCCTCTGGTAGTAACAGCAGCTTCTGTGCTGCAAAGATGTGGCTCATCGATGCTAGAACGGAGAAGCTCGTCCGCTTCGATGCTGAGTGGAAGGTTTACCAGAGCTATGCGATCGTGTCTCATGCATGGGAGGATGAGGAGTTGACATTTCAGGACATGCAAAGTGCACACTACCAACGCAAGAAAGGTTATGCGAAACTGCGATTTGCGCGTTATCAAGCGCTCAAAGATGGACTCAGCTTTGTCTGGCTCGACACCTGCTGCATCGACAAGACCAGCAGTGCTGAGCTTTCCGAGGCCATCAATTCAATGTATCGGTGAGTATCGTGATGGCCACAACACTGGGAGGCTTTTTGAAACGTCCGCTAATTCTGACAACTTTCCGCTCTCAGGTGGTATAGTAAAGCTGCACGATGTTACGCCTACCTTGCAGATGTTCATCATGAGGTCAAGTCTCGTTATGGTGCCAAGACCACGACTCTGCGCGATCCAGCTGACGCCCTGAGGCCGTGGGCGACTCAGAAACAAAAGATATCGATTGTGGTAAGCCATGCGGATCCTGAAGAGGTGACGTATGATCCGCGGGAGCCCGAGTCAACGGATGATGGCGCCGAACATGAGAGGGAGACATACACGACACTGGACGGCCAAAGCTCCGGGTTCATCAGCAGCAAATGGTTCACAAGAGGCTGGACCCTCCAAGAGCTCATTGCTCCGCATGAAGTGTATTTCTTCGATGCCAAATGGAACTTGATCGGCGTCAAAGATGGCCTTCTCTTGACCTTGTCCAGTATCACCGGCATCGAGCCGGCGGTTTTACATAATCCCGAGAACCTAGAAGCCTTCAGCATTGCACAGAAGATGTCTTGGGCCGCTCGACGGACGACCCTACGCCCGGAAGATCGAGCGTATTCCTTGCTGGGGCTTTTCGAGGTCAACCTTCCGCTCTTGTATGGTGAAGGTGGCCAACGAGCATTTCAGCGACTGCAGGAAGCTATCATTTCGAGCTCGACATATCAGTCTATATTCGCTTGGGGTGACCATCTACCAGCCTACTCTCGCACAAGCTTGCTAGCCGGCTCGCCAGCGGACTTCGAGGGTGACCGAAAAGTCGTTCGCTGCGACTTCGGAACGGCTGACGACTCTTTTGAGCTGACCAATAAAGGACTTGAGGTCAGACTCCAAGTCCTTGACATAGACTCCGAATTGTCGTATGGCCTTCTGAATTGTCGCTACGAGGACGACTTCACTGGCCCGTTGGCTTTACAGCTTACTAAGCTATCCCCAGCCGGAGGAGGGCTAGGTAGCCAACGAGCGGTGTACCACATTGCGGACGGGCGCAACGACCTCTTGACTGGTGGGGACAGAAAGCGCGGAGTCGATCATCGGAAGGGGTCTCTTCGAGTCGTCGGAGATGCAGAAGTTGCTCCCGCTGAGTACAAGGGTATCGTCATACTTCGAAATCGACTGGTTAAACAGACATCTTCCCTCTCATACCCAAAGGCACCAAGCTTCTGGCTTCGGGGCGATGGATCTGCCACGAAAGATTGGTACGTCGGAGCCGTGCTCCCATCTCGCTGGTGGAACGCTCCAAACGGTACACTGTGCCCTCCAGTCAGCTTTAAGGACTCGTGGACGGGACTGGTCAAGCTGGAAAGGAAGGCCATAGGCAACGTCTCGATGCGATCCACAACATTGATCATTGCTTTCACTGGCCGAGTTATCTACGCGTCGGAGGACACGCCCTCATCATTACTTCATGCCTCACTGCAAGCGGATGTCGTTGGAGACGCGCGTAACAGATCGGCCTACAAAGTTCGCGAATTCGGTCTGCTGGTCTTGGAGGATGATGGCCGTACCACTCCACAGAGTATCACGAGTATCAACCGTCTGCTGAAGAATACTTCAACCGCACCATCGACCGAACATCGCTTGGCCGATGGCACTCTTATTGAGCTCACGACCGTGTATAAAGAGCATCTCGGTACTCCGTTGTTCGACATCAGAGTTTCTACACGCTCGGGAGATCAGTCCGATACCAAGCCGGCGCCGGGCGCTTTGGGATTTGCTCCATTCGAATACGAAGCGATTACGAGTTCCAGCACCAAGACGTGGACGCACTTGCGTGATGCTGGATTGTCATCCGCTTACGATCAAGTAGTCAAAGCCTCCTTCGAGATTCCACCGATGCTTAGAAGTGCGTTTGATACAGCTATCCACGATTCTCGAAGACAGTGGCTCTACACGCCCTCCGCAGCTCCAGCCAGAGCTTCCAAGCAACCATCATAGGCCGCCTTCTTCACGAGAGGTGTATTCGCACCATCAGGCTGAAGGAACAGGTCAGCGTAGCCCTCACCAGGAAAGGTACCCGGAACCCAGGAGTAGGTGTCGTCGAAGTCCCACACAGTGATACCGACGCAGCCATCTACCGCCACACATGCAGCGACGCTGTTGTAGTAGTCTTGCACTTGCTGAGCCTCGGAGGCTGCGGTGGGTGGCAGGGAAAGGCGGACATCGAGCTCGGTAATCACGACATCCACGCCGAGAGAGGTGAAAGTTTCCATGTTAGTTTGCTGGGCGGCCATTGATGGGGTCTCGCCGGCCTGTGGAGTGTTAGCATTGGTACCCAAATAGCGGAACGGAGTTGGCTTACGATAAAGTGCGATTCCAGACCAATCCCATCAATCTGGATGTCCCTCGCCTGGAGCTCCTTGACCAAGTTCTGCGCAGCAGTGCTCTTGTTGCCAGCGGACTCGATGTTGTAGTCATTGTAGTACAACTTTACACTGAGGTTGCTCGCACGGACAGCATCGCTAGCAGCCTGGAAGGCCTCAATGACATACGCTGGGCCAATCGTGTCGAGCCAAACATTGCTTGCGTACGAACCAGCCGGGCTGTCGGAGAAAGCTTCGTTGACGACATCCCAAGAGTAACAGCGGTCGCCGAAATGCTCGACGAGTGTGGTGACGTGGGTGCGAAGCGCTGCGGACAGCGTGGCGTTGGTCCAGTTGACAGCGGGGTTGGTGATCCAGGTTGGGAGCTCTTGAGACCAGATGAGGTTGTGGCAGCGGATGTACTTGCCTTCTGCGGCAGCTAAGAACTCTTCAGGGCCAGTGTAGTTGAAAACGCCGGGCTCGGGCTCGGTGAACTCGAACTTCATAATGTTCGCTGGTGTCGCCTCGCCAAAGTCGTGGGAGTTGTT
>JAKLLW010001284.1:0-16594 GCA_022814695.1 Neocatenulostroma microsporum
GAGGCGCAAGGGTGGGAATTGAGTGGCTTTCATAATACCCCCTTCGCAGGATGTAGCTTTAGCATAGCAGCTTACTATATGTACAGTGTTCATAGTGTTGATAGCAACGATAGAAGTTGCTTCTCTCACCTGTTCTCGAAGCGCCAACCTCCCACTTGCACATGCTGACAATGCAGATTTGCCGAAGCCGAAGCCGTAGCTGTCAAATAGACGTCGTGCATGCAGAAAGACCTGTGCGCTGAGATTGCAAGCTAATTGGTTGGTGGCACTACTGCTTTGAGCATAGCTCGAACCGAGAGGAACTGGAGGGCCCCAATCGACAGCCCGTTTCCATTGCATGTGCGCCAACATGCAGGGCTCACTGTTGTTCGACAACGTTGACCCCTCGGTGGGGTAATAGTTTCCGGGCGATCAGTGGGAGTTGCGACTTGCGATTGAGGATGAAAAGCCGCACTAGGCGCGAAGTGAGTATGAACTGCTCGAGCAAAGCGTTGGGAAGTATCAGAACCTGCTTGCTACATACATAAAGTAGTTGGGCCTGTCTTCTTACCCTCCTCATTCCTAAAGTTGATCAAGCAACCGGCCAGACAGCACTTCATTGAGAATCCGCACTGTGCGATCAAACGAACGACCGCAAAGCCAGGGACATCGCCATCAGCTCACGACACTTGGTCAGAAGCTGGCAACAGCCGTCGCCTCCGCCTACAACCGTCTCGACAACCCGAGAGACGGCCAGCATGAACACCATATCCCTCGCCTCCGACGACCAACGCGGTTCCCTCGCAACCTTCCACCGACCTTCCACACCACCACCATCTCCCTTCACCAGTCGACCCGCATTACCCTCCCGCTCCGTCACTACACCAACCCTCTCTACCCTTACACCCACACGTCTCTCAGCCGCCCCGCGAAGACCAACCCACAAGCGCCAAATCTCCCGCGATTCGCCGGGATGGTACAATACAGAGAACGGCATGACGCTTGATGACTTCGCCAAGAGGTTGAATACGATGATTGGGAGATTAGAGCAATACCAATCCCGCTGCGCCCAAAACGTCGTGATGGCTCTTATGAGACCGACGCCGGTTGTATTGTTTGTGTTGAACCCAATCACGCTGTTCATATGGGTGATGTTGGGGATGTGGTGGCTCGCGGTCAGTGGAGGGGTCAGTGATTAAGAATTGGAGGTACTGGCACAAAAGAGTACGAGGTAGATTTGCGGCTCTGTTTGGAGGTGGAAGGGTCCTCAACTGAACAGCGTACTTAGGTGGCGCTATTTTTGACTAGGAGAAACGCCATACTGTGACGTTCCGGCTGCTGTGAGGCTGATGGGCACTGTGAGGTTGATAGGCACAGTGGCGTGTGAGACGGGCAATCGTCTGGATATGGGTGAGGTTTGGTCGCAGACGCAGTGTTTTGTTCATCCGATCTGCCGCAACATGGTGTCGTGGGTGCTCATGGATTTGAGTACTGATAGCCGTCGGTGTTGGCAAGCGGACGACGGTGGAGGTCTTCACGGTCGCTGTCGAGCTCTCATGACCTGCCGGAGAAGAAGAAAGCATTACCCTCCTTATCCTTCCTGGACGCCGTGGAATAATCTCTCTCCGGATCGAATTCTTCCCACAGGCTAGCTGGGTAGATGTGCTTATTGCGCTCATACCATCGGCGATCGACGACTTTTGTGAAGGATGGGTCGTCGTTGTAGCCTTCAAGTCCGGAGTCCGGGATGACCTGCTTCTTGCGTGTCTCGGCTGTGGATAGCAGCGCGGCCGCATCGGCTTCTCGTCCCGGTGTTGATTCCTTGGAGACGGGCAGGAGGTCTGCTGGTGTTGCAAGGGTCGGCTCAGCGGCGTAAGAAAAGATGGGTTCCTTGTTGTAGCCGACTGTGCGGTTAAGGATGAAGTAATGGAAGTCGTAGTGCTGCGTTCAATGCGTTAGCCTCCATTCAGTGCGCCATTAAACATAGACAATAGACGGGCACACTTACATGAGGTATGATCAAGTCTCCCCTCACAATCATCAAATCATCCACCCCAATCCTCGCCCAATCTTTTTTCGTCCTATCTCCCTTATCTGCCATATCTGCTCCCACTTTCCGTGCTCGCTCAAGGAACAGCCAGATGTGGTCGCCCTTCTGCAATCGGCACATGCCTCCAGGCGAGCTCTTGCCGTCGAAGAAGGTGAAGGGTATCACGAACTCTGTCTGCTTGACTGCTTCTTGCATTTGGGTGTACTCTTTGCGTAGCTGTTCTTTCAGTTGGCTTTCACGTTGGAGTGCGGATTTAGTCATGGCTTTGGGCTTGAACGTGACGGATGTATTGGGCTTTAGACGTTTCTTCACTGTGGTTGCCGTATCGGAGGGCTCTTCGGAGTCCGTAGGCGGGACCGAGCCATCTTGTTGCGCTGGCGTCGCTGTGCGCGATACTGCTGCCGGGATCGAAGCATCACCATCTTGCTCCTCCTCATCGCCACCAAAGGACAGTCCACCCTTCTTCACGCCTTTCTTCCTCTTCTTGAAGGCTGGTTTAGTGGCCGGCTCACTGTACTTGGGCAGTCAGTACCCACGCAATTTTGCATGACGTTCACCACTCACCGTCCGTCCGGCGTCGCCGCTCCACTCGTGATGGGCGTCCCATCTTGCGACACTTGCTCACTTCGCTCCAATGCCTCTGCGCGCCGTTTGCGAAAGTCGGAAAGGTGGACGAGTCCGTACGTCTGCTCCTTCAGCAGGTCCTCGGCGGTGTGACCTTGCGACTGGAACCGCGCATTATTTGGCGTCGAGGAGCCTGAGGAGTCTGCCATGGCTGCGATTGACTGCTGGGAAGTGCTGTGTTGCAAAAGGTGTGGAATGACTAGCGAAAGAAGCATGGCTGGAGCACATGCAAAATGCGGACCAATTCCGCTGCTGGCTCAATTTGGAAGTCACTCCAGTATCTCAAACCATCCTTAAGGACACGATACAGCGCCCTGACGTTCGACACGAAGGTGCAGGAGAGTATACAGACGAAAAGTCCTACGCAGATTTCAAAGAGAGGCAACGAAAATCTGCCACCAGGCGACCAGATACTTTGGAGGACCGAAGCCTAGCCACCGCAGTTACCTCACCGACCACGACGCGGGACATCATCCGGATCCCTGTTACCAGGGTCTATCAAGAGAACAGAGAATACGAGGGAGATCAATATGCCAGACGTCGACCACTTCTCCGACTCAGAAGCCTCCTTCCACTCCTTCTCCGATGAGGAACCCTCGCCACCCGCTTCTCCACCAGCCCAACAACCTTCCCAAGAACGGGGACAGGACCACGACAGACAGCCCCGCCGCCTCGGCCGCTCCCCACAAAGACCAAAGACACCACCGTCCGCACCAAATACTGCCCCTCCAAAGCCCGAGCCCGAGCGTTTCCCACCCAAAGAGGAAGCCACCTTATTAGCCGAGTCAAATTCTCTGAAAGGCAACGCCAATCAGTTGTTTGGTTCCGGATCATTTGAGAATGCGATACAGACATACGACCGCGCCCTCTCCTCCTGCCCGAATTACTTGGACTACGAAGTAGCCGTCCTGCGCTCAAACGTCGCGGCCTGCTATCTCAAGCTCGAACAATTCAAGGAAGCTGTCGATTCCGCTACTAAAGGGGTAGAGTGCCTTGAACGGCTCGAACCTCTTCCCGTTCTCAAACCAGCCAAGCCCAAGGGCGGGACGGATGGACGGGGGGAGATAGAGGGTGGAGATGAGGGAGGGGCAGGGGATGACTTAGTAGAGGAAATAAACGACCAAGTCGAGGCCCGCATCGAGAATCTACAGAAATCAGGCAGGACGTTAGATGAAGTGCGCAAACTGCAAATCAAACTCCTGATGCGTCGGGCAAAAGCGAAAGCCTCTCTGGGCTCTTGGTCAGAACTCCAGGGCGCGGATGAAGATTACAGGGTCCTGATGTCGCCTGCGATGCTTCCGTCTCTGTCCCCGACGGATAGGAAACAGGTCATGGACAGCGCGCGGAATCTCGCTCCTAGGCTAAATGCGGCGAAGGATAAGGAGATGGCGGAGATGATGGGGAAGCTCAAGGGGTTGGGAGATGGGGTGTTGGGCTACTTTGGGCTGAGTACCGATAATTTCCAGTTTGTGAAGGATGAGAAGAGTGGAGGGTATAGTATGAATTTCAATCAGAATCCTGGGAAGTAATGTAGATACCAGGGTAGCGAAAGAACCTCGCAAGCGCGGTAAGCAGTTCGCGCAAGCATTTCGTACAGGCGTAGAAATCACGTGGACAGTGAAGGAAGCAATGCGAGGATTTTCAACAAGACAGAGACGGAATGAACAGCCAACGCAGGATGTCAATGAAAAACGTTCAGATGAGACTCATGCGGGCCGTGAATAAGAGCTCATCTCATTCGTTTTGGGTGTATCGCTAGTAGTAGGATTTGCTAGGTCGCTCATAGAGCGACTATGCAATGTCAACGTCTCACGCAGCGGCATCGTCAACCGCCGCAGCCGCTCGACCTCAGCGACCCCAGGCATGACAGACCGTTCTGATTCAGATCTTCAAGCCGTCCGCCTTCCCTTACTCCACCTCCTCGATCTTGCTCCCCCCAGCTTTACTCGCTCCCGCTGCACCTTCCTTCGCGTCCTCACCCTCGAGCGCCGGCATCTCATCGTCATCATCCTCGTCCTCATCCTCCTCACCGCCCTGACCACCCATCATACTGGCCATATCGCCCATATCAGGCATCCCACCCATTCCGCCTCCACCGAGCTTGCTGAAGTCGATTCCGCCGAACCCACCATCACCGCCCATACCGCCGCCCATACCTCCAGGCATCCCGCCCATTTTGGACATCATGTCCGCGTCGTCTTCTGCTGCGGCGTCTTGCTCGTCTTCGTCAACCCACTGTAATAAACGTACTATTAGCATTCCACTATACAAAAGTGCAGAATAGTGCGTGGGGCGGTTATGTGCATATGCATACCTTATCGAAATCCGTCTTCAAAAAATGCACCTTAGCCTTCTCCTTCAACAACCTCGGCCAAAACTCCTCCTGCAACTCCTTCTTCTGCAGCACAAACTGAACCTCCTTTTGCGTGTGGTTCGTCTTACTCGCGCTCGGGTCGATCTCGGCGTAGAAATCGAGTTTGACGTGGTAGGTGGCTTTTTTGGAGTCGCTGTAGCCCTCGAAGGAGAGGGAGGTGGGTTGGACGTCGAGTTTGATGTTCTTGGGCGAGACGTCGGGGACGGCGATGGTGAGGAAGAGTATGTTTTTGCTGGATTCGGTGGAGGAGGAGCGTTGGGCCCATGTTACTGTATCTCACTATTAGCACTCGTGTCTGGGTTTGAGGTGGTGTTGTGGGAGGTGAAGTGATGTGAGGTGAGGTGTCTGGCTGCCTTACCTTCTGGCGTGATGGTCTTGCCTTGCATGGCGACGTCTGATGTCTTTGGTACCTCCATCTTTGCTGTGCTCTTACTGATGCCCTGCTAGTGGTATCGGTGGTGAAGTGTGCAATATATGCAGGTACGTGGTGAGGTCTTGTAAGGCTGGGTTGTTTGCTGGTAGAAGCGAGACGAAGCCTTTGGAAATGCGGCTGGAGACGATCTCTGAAAGCTGTGCGGCTCAATGCGTGGCCGAGCAGGATGTGCTGAGAAGTGAAGTACTTTGTTGACTTCGCGATCTCGTTGCTGCCCTTGAAGACAGTTGACTATTTCGATAGGTGTAGCTCTTGGCTCGTTTGATTTGTTTGGTGATGGTACTTCAGCTCCCGAAGAGCTTTTGCGGAGAGGTCGAAATCGTGGGATTGAGACCCCACCCCACACAACGTCATTCGTGCCTTGGTGACTAAGCGTGTATCGATCTGTACTATCACATGCCTACCTTGAATATGCGCCTAGCTCAAGACCTTCTGCCTCGGACCCCTCTATAATGCCTGAATCATACAGAAGATAGCTGTGCACACCAGCGACAGAACTACCACAGCCATGGACACAGCAAGACGATACTTCTTCGGCCCAACGCCCGAAGAACAAGTAAGTCCCCAGGCTCCCAGGCTCCCACATACCGACACCATACATTCATCGAGTGCATAGCACTTACACTGCAGTACAGAAAAGGAAATGCAACGCCCTTCTCCGCTCCAACACCCGTAAACTCGACCGCGACCTCGCCAACCTCAAAGCCCTCGAATCCAAAACCCGCACATACATCCTGCAAGCCTCCAAACGCGCCGCCAAGAACCCAGCCAATACCCAACAAACCCAGCAAGCCCGCACCGAAACGCGTATCTTCGCCAAAGAACTGCTTCGAGTCCGGAAGCAAGAGAGTAGATTAGCGACGAGTAAGGCCACGCTAGCGAGTGTGGGGATGCAGGTGAATGAGGCGTTTGCGGTGAGGAAGATTGAGGGGAGTATTCGGAGTAGTGTGGGGATTATGAAGGATGTTAATATGCTGGTCAGATTGCCGGAGTTGACGGGGAGTATGCGGGAGTTAAGTCAGGAGTTGATGAAGGCGGGGATTATTGAGGAGATGGTTAGTGATACGTTGGATGAGACGGGGGAGATGGATGTGCTTGGGGAGGATGAGGAGGCGGAGGCGGAGGTGGATAAAGTGCTGGGAGAGGTGCTGAAGGATCGGGTACAGACGCCTGCGGCGCAGGTTCCGAGCGAGCCGGTGCAGGTTGTGCCGCAGCAGCCGGTGGAGGAGGAGGAGGAGATGGATTCGGAGGAGATGCTTGCGCAGATGAGGGGGAGGTTGGAGGCGCTGAAGAGTTAGAGGGGTGGATGAAAGCAATGTCTTTGTTTTCGTACGGTGTTATGGCGTCTCAGGAGCCAGGGTTAGGATACCGAAAGATAAGGTTCGGATTTTGGGTGTGGTACCTTTATGTACACGATGCACACGATGCGGGCTTATGAAGAGCACGGTGCAATATACCTGCCAAGGTATCGATCGCATTGCATGATACACACTCGCCTCTGTACGATTGCTAGTCCTGCACTGCTTGCCCTGAGTGTTACACACCACGGCTACTCGAACGCTAACATCACAGCGCTTCGACTTGCCAATACAACCTCTGAGTGTGAGACAGGGTTCCATCCCAATTACATTGCTTTCCGGGAATAGATCCCAAGACTCGAAAAGTACACTCAACAACGACAGCATCAGAACATGCTGCTACCTTCAGAGACCCACTCCTCCCACAAACGACGTGAGCAGCAGGCTCGAATTGCAACAGCAGGGTTGAAGCGCCCGTCGACGGGCGCCCTATTGAGCAACTCCGGTTCATCGCACAGTACAAAAGATGGCGTTGTTGGTATGATATGGTATTGTATAGAGTCACACCAATACCGACCAACAGGATCTGAAGCCTATACTAGTAGGACCAAATGGTGACCCGACTCTTCGGCCGGGTGATCTCCTGGTCTCTGCGGAGACGTCGAGAGCGGAAGTGAATGCTATGCGTAGCGTACAGATACCCCTACAGAGGACCTCACCGTAACGACTGCCGTCGTCCTTGGTAAACTGCGCTAAATGACTTTCTGACTGACTACAGAAAGATCGTATGCGATGCTACGGATGCATGGTCGAGCAAACCGGCGGGTCGGCAGACCTCCAATGGGCTTCATCCCCACGGCGGCCGGTTTATACGGAGACTCATAGTATAGGCGACAAACACCATATCATACTACGTACCCAAAAGCGTCGCCCAGGCCTGAATCGGCTGAAAAAGGGAGCAACATGCAAGAATCTCAGCATAGACCCCGAGAAGAACAAGATTTGCCTGCGTTGCTTCCCACTGAACAGGCCTGCGTTACAGGATCCAGCCATCGTCATTCGATGCGATGATTTAAAACTACCGGCCAGCTGTGGTGCCTCCGAACGTATCCAAACGCCAGAATCTCCAGCTGTTATGGACAAGACTGTCGCCGAAGGCAGCAAAGCCCTAGCAAGCTCAACAGGATGGCACAACGCTAATTGGAGAACAATCGTCTGCGTTACTCTGATCGCTGGCTTACTTCTTTGCGCCCTTGTCCAACAATGCTGCATGGTCAGCATCAAAGCTAGAGAGGGGAGAAAACCATACGGGAGACTCCCCCTGCCCTTTTACGAGTCGAAAAGCAATTACTGTGCTACAACCGCCGTATGGGGCTGTCAGACAGCAGCGCTCGTACATGCCGCAAGAGCCACACAGAGTGAGTCGAGGCATCAAGAGACAGATGAGGTGGAAGCCTTCCTGCAAGAACAACTCGGCCAAGTTCAGCTTCTCTTCTTCAGTAGTCCAAACAAGGCACTACCGCACATGCACATGGTGAACAAGCTGCCTCACGATATGCTCTCCAGAGACGTCGACGTTAACATGGAAGGACTGTAAGGCTGGATGTTGCCTAAAGCGGTCAGCGCGGTGCACGGACCATTTGACGAGATACAGAACTCTGGTGCTCTTCCTCTTCTTCTTCCTCTCCACCGAAAACTCACGAGGCCCCGGCGAGGAGGCACTCATCTCCTCAGCCCCGCAGCTCAAGCGTATGGCGTGCAGCGTGGGCTTGCGAGATTCAGGGTGGATTTTTCAGCAGAGACAGGCGTGAAGGGAGGGGGGCCTTGAGGCATTCGTGTCCGCCATCGCACTGCTTGTGAGGAAGAGGAAGAAGAGGAAGAAGAAGAAAGAGAGAGTTTTGTACCTGGCCGAGTGGTTCGTGCGTCGCGCTACCCGCTTCGGGAAACCCACTATTCATCGTATTTGACGCGATCAGAGGCAACTTTCAGGACGGGCTTGTTGTGGTGAGGTTACTGCAGTAGTAGTCGTCAGAGACGAAAGAGGTATCTCGGTGGCAGGCAGCGGTATCCAAATGCTGTTCGAAGGAGGCGGTCGGGAACACAGTCATTAGATGAGCGACATGCAACTCGCTGTGAGAAAACGGAAGCTGCGGAGAAGTTGAGAGATGTCGACCATCTCCGTAATCGCATGCCAGAGTTGTTAGGTCAGGCAGGGCTTGGTGGAACAGAAACGGTGGGCACGCTGGTTGTATCTCAGTGACGGCAGCGTGCAGATGTTGTTCGAGTAAACCAGTCAATATGTAATCGACATGCAACTCGCTATGTGAAACCGGAAACGGCATCGGCGAAGACGATGGTATGTTGACGAGCCCCATAATCGCATGCCAGAGTGGGTAAGTCAGGCAGGCCTTGGTGTGATAAGACTACTGCAGTAATAAGGTCAGAAACGGCAGGCAGGCATCGGAAACGAAGGCAGGCATCAGATATGAATCCAAAAATCTCTGTGGCACCGGGATCCCAATGTTGTTTGGCAGTCACGGTTGGTAGGTCAGCCACATACGAGTCGCTGTGAGACAATAGAGACGGCGACGATAAGGTGTAGACCGACAGTCGACGATCTCCTTAATTCCATACCAGAATTGGTACGTCAAGCAGGGCTTGGTGCCATGAGATTACTGCAGCAGTCAGGTCAGAAACGGCAGGCAGTCGTTAGAACCAGCAGGTCGCCATGAGGACCGATAGGAAGGCATGTCGGTGGAAGCGACATCCAAAAGATCTTTGGAAGTCCCAGTCAGTAGGCAATTGACATGGAGCTCGCTGTGAGAAAACGGCATGCATCAGAAACGGCACGCAGGCATCTCAATGGCAACGGTGTCCTAATGTTGTTTGGGAGTCACGATGGGCATGCAACTCGCTGTGAGGAAACGGCAGGTATCTCAGTGACAGCGCCACCCCGAGGTTGTTTGGGAGTTCCAGTCAGTAGGTGATGGGTATACAGCTCGCTGAGAGAAAACGGCAGACATCTCAGTGGCAGCCACATCCAAAAGATCTTTGGAAGTCCCAGTCAGTAGACCATCGACATGCAGCTTGCTGTGGGAAAGGGAAGGCGGGGATCAGACATGGAAGGCAGGAGGCAGGCATCTCGGTGGCAGCGGCGTCTATATCTTGTTCGGGAGTTCAGGTCAGTAGGTAATGGGCTTGCAGCTCGCTATGAGAAAACGGAGATGCCAACATGGTTTAAATGCTAGATACTACAGGTCACTGCAGTGGTCAGGTCAGAAAGGGCAGGCAGGCATCTCATTGACAGCTGCATCACAATGTTGTTTGGGAGTCACGGTCGGTAGACGATCGGCAATGAGCTCGCTGTGAGAAAACGGAGATGCAAACATGATACACATGCTAGATATTCGTACATCGTATGGCCTTGGCCCAAATATGCTCCAACTGTCCCATGCCTGTGATAATATGCCAGATAGTCCTATAGTGCCATGCCATCGCTATCCATATTCGAGAAGCAAGCCAGCGAACGCATCAGTCCTTGGAAACCGACGCACGCCACACGTCGCGCCAGCGGCGAGGACTGCCGCCAGCAACCACCTTGATTCCAACCTTCTCAGCAATGTGCTCGAATTTCTGACGAGCGGGCGACCCCTTCGTGGGCTTCTCGGGACTGCTGGTGTTCTTGGGAGGCGTGGTAGTAGATGTCTCGCCGCGAGCGAGGCCGGCATAGGTAGCGATGGAGGAAGCTGACTTCCACTCGAGCGGTGAGAATACGCGGGATCGGCGTTGCTCAGCTGCCTGCCATCCAGCGATGAAGTCGGCAGATCTCCCAGAAAGGTCGATAGTACCATCGGAGGCTAGTGGAGCGCTTGGTAGATCGAGGATGCGGCTCTTGGGACTGAGATTGTGGACCTGGCGATCAATCTCGACAGGACTGGCCGGTGGCGCGGGTGGAGGCTTCGGGGTCGCATTCATGGTAGACGGAGGGTCGTTTTGACGGGTTGAGAAGGATTTCGTATCCGTGGGAAAGAAATCTGCAGTCACGAAGCTCGATATGCTGGAGCTGCGGAGCTGTGGAGCAGGTTTCTTCGCCGGGGTGTCGGCATCCTGAGTAGTCGGGAGGGCGATTGCGACACCTGGAGTGTATACTGGGCTCATGGGATTGAGCGGCTTGGATGGCGATTTGATGGGCAGGGCGTGCGATTGGATGAAAGATCGAGCGCCATCAGTTTGTGGGATCTCTGGCACGCTGGGGGTCGGAATCTGTAGCGGCAGGCTGACTGAGCTCATGGATCCATCCATCGTTGCTGGTGGGATGAATGGAAACACGGGCGGCTGCCAGAATGGGCTAAAAGCTGGCGGTGGTGGTTGAGATACCTGCAAGCTCTTGAGAGCCTTGCGCACGGTGTCCTTGGCGACGACGAGCTCGCGGCGTCTGGCAACGAGGGCGTCCTTGGCGCCTTTGCCCATGGTGCGGCTGTGGAGCACCTCCGTCTTGTCGATGTCCTTGGACTCGTTCTCGAGCTTGGCGTACTCCAGCTCCAGGGCGTTCATCTGAGAGGTGATGGATGGCACAGGCGGCACAATGCGGGACGTGTTGCGCGGCTGTGGGATGGCAGCAGCGCCAGGATGGCTTGGAGTAGCACCGGTGATGTTGAGGTTTGGAGCCGGCATGTAGAGCTGCAGACCAGTGGCCGTCTCCTGGAGTGGTAGGACGATACCGTCGACGATCTGGCACAGGCGGCCGTTGACATCTTGGGCGACGAAGCCGTTCTGTGTGGCTTGGGTCCATTGGAGCGGTTGAGCCTTGCCGACAGGGTAGTTGGGGGCGAACTTGATGAGGCCACCATTGGTCTGCAGAAGTGGTTCGGTCAGCACGATCCCAAAGAGCAGAGGCAACGCTGTGCCTGCGAGAGGACGACACGTACCTTGATGGCACTGTAGCCGTAGCGGGGATGACAGAGCGGTGACTGCTCGCTGGGCACAATGCGTCCGCCAGCGGTAACACGGACGTGAGTGGGCGAGCCGTGAGCCTTGACGAGGGATTCGATCTTCTTCTTGCGGAGCGAGGGTGTCGGGGATGGACGGGGCTTGAAGGGGCCAGCTGGGCGGAGGACCTGGTTATTGGACGCGATCTCGCCGAGGACAGGTGCGGTCTTGATCGGCGGAGGGCCCTGTGGGCGGTCGTTGTCGGACGCGTTGGTAGAGCGATTCTCCTTGTTGGATGGGATGCGGAGCGAGTTGGCAGAGGCGCGAGACTTCCAGGAACGAGCAGCAAAAGACCTGGAGCCGCGAAGGACGTGCTCTGTGGGCGAGGCTGTCAGCAAATCGACCCAGGCAGAGTGGGCCGTGAAAGTGGGAGAGTCGTTGTTCTCCATGATGGTTGAATTGTAGAACAGCCTGGAGGGTACGCTGGTGGTCGATCGTAAGGTGTGGAGAGTGGAGTGGGGTTTTGTTGACATATGATGTCGGTGGTGCAGGATAGTGCGGGAGTGGCAAATTGCTTACCCTTGACGAGCTCGGCGTCATCACCATCGTGCTCCTCGATGGCCTCGCGAAGCTTGGGCTGCGATGTCGTGCCACGCAGGCGGTGGAGCTCCTCGGCGGAGTAGATGCGGCGAGTGGATCTCATGGACGCCATTGTGCTGGTATGGTCGCTGGAGAGTGTCTCTGGGTATGTTGGGAAGTGGATTGTTGATTTGGATGGTCGAGTTGCGATGGCTGCCAGCGATGTTAGCATTGTTCTCAGAAGGGAGACAGGAGACATACTGGGTTGTGGCGGAAGCCAGTCAGCTATCCAAGAAGATTGGTTCGTGGGAGAACGAGCGTGCGAGTATCAAGAGTTGGGAATGTGCGGGTTGTAGTGCGTATGTGTTGTTGTGGTACGAAGAGGAAGATGGAGAGAGGAGAAAACAGAGGTTAAGTACTGTAGCCCCGTCGATAGTCGCAGGAGGTGCATCTGGAGGGCAACCCTGCTGCATGCGCAGGCGCCAGCTTGTCCGAGAGCAAGAGCATGAGGCTTGAGAAGGCGTTGGTCCGACATCAGCGCAGGCGCCAGCTTGTCCGAGAGCAAGAGCACGAGGTTTGAGAAGGTATTGGTCCGATATCAGCGCAGGTGCCAGCTTGTCCGAGAGCAAGAGCATGAGGTTTGAGAAGGTGTTGGCCCGATGTCAGCGCAGGCGCAGAATGCTGGGCGGTAAAGGACCGCCAAGCGACGGAATGTGTTGTGGTTGCAGTCCGTATCGGCGCAGGAGCAGTGATACCCGAAAGAACATGAGCTGTGCAAGCCAGGAAGGCAGTCGACAGTCAGTTGAAGGAGTGACGGCAGAAGGCTCAGAGCAGGAGCGATCTTACCGGAAAGAAAAGCGCCAGCCAGGAAGGCAGTCGACAGGCTCACTTGGCGCAATGTCAGCACGGAGACGTAGGTCGTGCTGGCGTTGTCAGAGTTTGCGCACTAGGCCATAGGACGTGGCAGGACCGCTCAGTGCGAAACGATTTCATACGCTCGCCGAGATAACTGTGATCCGAGGGCTGCCAGATGAGTTGTTTTATCTACCATCTAGGCCGATTGACTGGCTCCGCCGCAGTGTTCTTGCGATGCCCGTCGCAGCAAGCTCCATATGTAACTTTGTACGCGGCAGGAGTGCCGCGTTGAGAGAAGGGTGAGTGCTGGATATGTGCAAATGGAGAAGGAACAGCCCGCAGGGGCGTGCGACCGTCGTGGAAGTTGCAAGAGCTGTCTCAACTTCTGAATTGGTGAAAGTGGAAGCCATGTTGCAGTCGAAAAGCAGGTGCTACATCCGCGTCCAGATTGCCCCGAGAATATGCAGGTAGGAGGTGGTAATGGCCGGATCGCCGAAAAGTGCAGGAGACAGAGAAAACAAACAATCGTGCAGGCGTCATAGTGGCGGTGAGAAAGAGAGGAGCAGAAATACGATCATGTGGGAAAGAGGCAGGTGCAGAATGCTAAGGTAGTGTTTGCATAACATTGAACTCACCTTGTGTGAAGGTAGCCGGAAGAGCGACAGGCAGGTGCTACCCACGGGAAATGCGTCTCAGGCCACCCGAAGACACAGTAATGTATGCCAAGACTTGCGTAGGCCAGGGAAACAGACGTCAGGCGACTCGACGGGGCTGCAAGCACTCGGGCATAACTCGTCCTGTTCAAGGATTTCGAGGCCAGCCCACTGCTGCCCAGGCATGTCTTGCCATGCCGCGGGAGTTCCAAAGTGTGCTTAGCCTCCCTCATAGGGCTGGCGGTATCTGCGACCGAGAAGCGGACAGCCCTGGTGAGCTAATCATGGTTGCGATTATGCTGGTGTTTTCGTTGGAGGGTGTTTGGGTGTGTCCGGATGCGAAGTCATGGTACGCACGAGTTGCCATTGTGTTGGAGTGGTGGCTAGAGGGTGTTTGATTGTAATGATATGTGGAGTAATACGGGCTCGACTGCAAGCTGTGTGCCATCATATCCTCTCCAACCTCTGCTACGGCGTTACAGCACCTCGCGACCGTGCGGCTCTGCCACCTGGTAGCTTCACGTTCCTGAGAACGTCGCCCCGAGATCCCTCCGAGGCTTCGCTGGGCCTGGACTAAGCACGTGATCCTTAACCGGCGTAACACTCTCTGTCAAGGTTTGGTCATCGGCAACCCAACCGGGCCAAGGCTGCCAGGGGCCGAGTGTGAGAGCTCTGGTCGTGACAGTCATGAAAACAGCGAAAGTACCGCTGGAGCCGCAAGAGTCGATTATCGTTCGGTAAGCGGCATCGCCATGTTCTATGATGTCTAGAGCTCGCGGAGAAGTGCGCTGACGATTGGGGAAGTGCTTCGTGAGCATGTGCAGGAATAATTCGTGATCGTGGAAGCGCATATCATTGAGCTCTGGATTAAGGCATGTGTCGAGATGCGGAGGTACAGTGTAGGCGCGCTGGATGCGAGCTCGGTGCCGCTGATAGCTCTTATATTTCCACTTTCCGTCTCTTGTAATTCAATGACACATCGTGATTCGCTCAGCTGTCCTCAAACCTCACTTCACATCGCACCTGTCACGTTTTTGCAAATTCCTCCGCAGGATCTTGAATGCTCGCATATCGCAAAACCCCATCTACCATCCCTCAAGCGCTTGCACCGAACGCCATGCTGCATCCTTTACACGCAATGATCCGACATCTCCCAAAATGCATATCCGGCGACGGCGACGACCGACGCTCGCATTTACTTGTTCTTCGTCTGCTTGTATGTGAATCGTTTCCGCGTCCTGGCTGTATTGTTAGCATCTTACCACCTGATCGCGGATCCACTTCGACGTACGGCGAGAACTCTCCAAGCTTATGTCCA
The DNA here is from genome assembly GCA_022814695.1 of Neocatenulostroma microsporum. Taxonomy (NCBI): domain Eukaryota; kingdom Fungi; phylum Ascomycota; class Dothideomycetes; order Mycosphaerellales; family Teratosphaeriaceae; genus Neocatenulostroma; species Neocatenulostroma microsporum. Next base: position 15,093 of record JAKLLW010001284.1, read on the forward strand.
ACCATATCCTCTGTTATGCGCACATCATGGTAGATCTTGCCGTTGTACACCTGGAATATCAGGCCGACGAAGTTCGGGAGGATCGTGGCAGCCCGGGCTTGCGTCTTGATGGGTGGTGTTCGCTCGCCGGCTTTGGGTCGTACGATAGGGAGACTGCACTGGAAGTCAATGTGATGTCTCCGGGATATGGTATGTCGGAAGTCTTACGGTACGATGTGCGGCCCTGTCGAGGCGATGTTAGCAATCATTATGAGGATGGGCCATCTAAGACTGGCTTACCCTTCCACACCGATCTTGCGAATAGCGCGGTCGTTGGTCTCATGATGTCGTCTTCGCTGTATGGCTATGCTGCTGCTATGCTCGTGTAATGCTTGGTCGTGAATTCATGTGAATGGCAGGTACGGAGTTGAGATCCTCTTTCGGAAGTTCCGAAACCGATTAGCCGACGCGCGAATTTCGTGTTCAGGCTGCCGCGCATTCTGGCCCAATCGTTCAAAGTTCTCCGTTCACAATACGAGATATATGAACTGACAATCTTCCTCTTGTGCAGTATCATGACAAGGAAGTCCGCAACGAGAACAAGAATCAGCCCTCAGCACGCATCGCACATCCACCATGCCGAGCTCCAACTGTAAGCATCGCCACAGAACGACTCAAGAACAAGATGCTGACACTGCTATAGCTCCGGACACGATCCGTATCCTCGTCTCTACCGACAATCATGTGGGCTACATGGAGCGCGATGCCGAGCGTGGCAACGATAGCTGGATGTCCTTCCACGAAGTCATGTGTCTTGCAAAGGAACGCGACGTCGACATGGTCCTCCTCGCTGGCGATTTGTTCCATGAGAACAAGCCAAGCCGCAAGTCGATGTACCAGGTCATGCGGAGCCTCCGGATGAACTGCTACGGCGAGAAGCCTTGCGAGCTTGAGATGCTCAGCGACGCGAGCGAGACCTTCGCCGGAGCTTTCAACCACGTCAACTACGAGGACCCGGACATCAACGTTGCGATACCAGTCTTCTCGATCCACGGCAACCACGACGACCCCTCAGGCCCATGTGGCTATGCTGCGCTTGATCTTCTGCAGATGTCTGGTCTCATCAACTACTACGGTCGAACACCAGAGTCGGACAACATCCTCATCAAGCCTGTATTGCTGCAGAAAGGCAACACCAAGCTTGCTTTGTACGGTATGAGCAATGTCCGCGACGAGCGCCTCTTCCGTACATTTCGTGACGGCAACGTCAAGTTCTTCCAACCGAACACGCAGAAGGATGACTGGTTCAATCTAATGAGCGTACATCAGAACCATTACGCACACACCGAGACTGGCTATCTACCCGAGAACTTCTTGCCTACTTGGCTCGACTTAGTCGTCTGGGGCCATGAGCACGAGTGTCTCATCGACCCAAGACACAACCCAGAAACAGGCTTCCGCGTGATGCAGCCTGGCTCGTCTGTCGCTACTTCACTGGTCCCTGGAGAAGCTGTCGAAAAGCA
>JAKLLW010001285.1:0-16594 GCA_022814695.1 Neocatenulostroma microsporum
TGAACGAGTCCACTTGCTGTTGGCTCAGGCCGCGGAGAATGCGGAAGGAGCGCAGCGCGGTCTCGACGCGTTGAAGCCTTTTCGGTCGCCGAGTCTTCTTTGCGAGGTTGAGTTTCGTTATAGGGTCGATCTCGCCGGCATCTTGGGTCGCCATGTCTGCCGTCATGCTGTGATTGTCCAGAGTCTGTTCTTCGAGCGATCAACGCCGAATTCGTGGCCGAGTCGTGCTGAGACGTGTGCTACGCGGTAGCGGTAAGTATGATGCGGTAGTAGATACTTGGTGCAAAGTCCAGTCTGCGAGCCCAAGGTAGTCAAATTGTAGTCTCTGACGTCGGCTGTGATTTGTTTGCTGTTTTGAACGAGTGTGGGAGCGGCGGTGTAGCTGAAGAACCAACAGACTGGCACCCTGAGACGCTTACTAAAGCGCCTCACGCCTCACGGCTGGTTGGGAACAACCGTGGAGTGATACCGGTTCTGACTCCTGATGTCAAACAAAGCACGTTCTGCGGCTCTCTAGCGCTTGGTAAATAAGATTTGGGGGAAGGTCGGACATTGCGTTGAAGGTTTGGAAAGCTCCAACCAAAACTCCAAAAGCACGCACCTTCGGAGCCGGCGCGGACCGGATAGCCAGGCTTGTTTCCACTCTTTTGTTTCCTCTCCCGAGCGAATTCCGTACAGTCTACAACCGTCGTCGTTGTGTTGACGAGAAACGGCAGGCGGCATATGACATGAGAGCCCCGCATGCGGTGCTCCCCATCCGAGTTGCACTACATTTCCTGACAGACGCCTCCTCCGCCGGATCGCGATCTTCTCGGGAAGTACAATCGAACCACTTCGGTATCGGATGTTCCCATCAGGACTCAGCCTGCCACTGCCTACTGAAGGCTTATCGCCGCTCTCGGACCGCTATCATAGTACTGCAGCACTGGCTGCAGTGCAGAGTATACGGCTTCGTTCGCGTACTCGTGTAGTATACCTCCTCAGCCCTCATCTCGCCTACACCGCGTCCTTCGGCCTTCAGCGTATGACGGCAAACCTCACTGGAGGACTTACGGAGTCCGGCGCGAAACAGTTGTCTAGTAGGACTCCCTCGTCCCAGATTGGACCGAGGTGACGAGCCTGACATCGTTATGGACGAGCGAGCAAGGATACCTCCAGGCTTGCCTCGCCCGAATCCTACAGTGTCCTACTGGCAAGACCCGCCTTCCGATATTGCAAGCTTGAGAACGACCGCAAAACTGCCTGGAGATGTTGAATATGTGGTGATCGGATCAGGTGTCAGTGGCGCAAGTATAGCGTACTATCTCCTTTGCAAATACCCCAATGCTAGCGTCGTCATGCTCGAAGCTCGACAGGCCTCCAGCGGAGCGACAGGACGTAATGGTGGCCACGTAGGTATCTTGCTAAGCAGGGCCGTCCGCGGCTGTCAAAGGTACCTGCTGACCTTTATACCTAACGTTCTCAGACAAAAGCAGCGTCTTATCGCAGCTTCTTAGACCACGAGCAAGAACTCGGCTTGTTAGAAGCCATCAAGATAGCTAGGATGGAGTGGGCTGACATTGAAGAAACGCATGACTTTGCCAAGAAGCATGGCATTGACTGTGCATCAATACGGTGCGAGACCGTCGACATCATTTACAGTCAAGTCCAGCTCGATCTAGGCAAAAAAGCTATTGAACGTATGCGGAAGACGATGGGCGAGAATGACCCTGCGGCAAGGTCCAAGGTGCTGAGCGCAGAGGAGGCACGCCGGAGATTCTTGACTCCCGATGCACTTGGCGCGTTCGAGTACTCTGCCGGAAGTCTGAGTGCATATGCGTTCACCATTGGCGTGCTGAACCTGGCGCTGGCGAAAGGGTTGAACCTGCAGACGACCACGCCGGCGGCAAGCATCGGAAAGGCTCCGCTCGATGGCAAGCCTGCCTGGACAGTGAAAACGCCACGAGGTTGTATCACAGCTCGGAACCTCATTCTTGCTACGAACGGCTTTACTGCTCACTTGTTACCTCAGATGCAGGGTCTGATTGTCCCACTGCATGGCCAGGTAGTGGCTCAGCGACCTGGAAGCAGCTTACCGCAAACTGGGCTGGATGACACCTACTCCTTCATACATGACGACGGATACGAATACATGATCTCTCGTCCTCCGGGCTCAAAAGGCGAAGGCGATATTATCATTGGCGGCGGACTATGGAAGCTCCCCAATGATGGCGCCTCTCGCTACGGCGAGGCCGACGATACTGCCCTTGAACCGACTATCACATCATTCTTGCGCGGCTGCACAGCTGAATACTTCGGCTCCAATTGGGGCTGCGACCACCCACATGGCCGTATCAAGAAGGAATGGAGCGGTGTAATGGGTGCCTCGGCAGACGGGCTGCCTTATGTCGGTGCTGTGCCGGACAGCGCAGGTCTGTGGATCTCGGCCTCCTTCAACGGACACGGCATGGTGTGGTGCCTGAAAGCAGCCGAGGCTCTAGTAGAAATGATGACTGGAGGCGCGGCCGCACAGCGAGTTGTCGATCATTGGTTTCCGCAGTCCGCACGTATCAGTAAGGCGCGAATGAAGCGAAAGTTCAGTGGTAGGAAGGATCTGAAAGCTCCAGGTGAGGCCCATTTTGGCGAGAGAAGCAGACTGTGAGAGACCGGGAGAGGTGCATATAGAAGCACAGCTTGAGCCACATACACATGATTTCCAATTTCGCACACGCAAGTAGGCTCAGGACTATAATTATATGTGTGCTTGCTGTATTGGGTGCTATATACTGAGCGATATATCTTCGTACGCGCCCAAATGCAGTCAAAATCGCTCGAACCGACAGTCAACGAACTTGAGTTGCAAGTCACTCGGTTACTGAAACTTTTGCGTTGTTCTCCAAGTATTATGCCCAGTCTATACGGCTCTATATCTACATTATGTGCAACCTTCCCCGGCGGACTATCCGTCATGTCTGCCACAACCAGTCAAAACGCCTCCTTGTTAATCGTGTTGCTGTCATACCCTTCGTGAACATCATAAACATCTACTGTCATTCCAGCCCACACCGCATGTACCGGCGTATATATTCAGAAACCGCAATGCATTCTAAAATGTCGCTGTCTTTACCACTGTCCCCATCGCTATCGCATTATCTCGCATAGCCTACAGAATCGTCAGCAATGCTTGATCCTGTCACAACAATGTCCTACTCACTCTTGATTGGCGGCTCCGCTACCACCTTGTTCGGGTACAGGAGAATTGAAGACCCGGAAATCAAGATTGCGTTTTCAGTGATCAGGAAATCCTGTAGACCCAAGCCGGGCGCCAGGTAGTTGGCGCAAACCGCAGTCAGATTACTGATCCTGGATATCTGACCGGGTCCCGGGTTTGTCAGAGCATCAACCGCCAGCGCATAAGCGAGTGGATTGTACAATACACCTTCATGGGTGTAGAAAGAACCCCCGGGCTGCCCGGGACAGGTGAGGATAACGTCAGTGTTTGTCACGCCGACTTTGCGGGCGTCATTCAAGAACGCCGAAGCTAAAACTCCCTGCTGTGGCTCCACGATCTCATCGAAGAAGCCAGAGTAGACGGATGTAGTCGGCACGTATCCAGAATCACCACCGTTATTCCTCAATGTGGTGATGAACTTGCTGTTGTACTCTTGCTGCAGGACACTGGGTGGCAAAGGCTCGCCTAGAGCGACAAAGTTCGCTTCGACGGTCCCGTGATAGTCTCCCGAGAAACCAATGTGGTTATTGACCTTCGATCGGGTAGAAGGCCAATATTTATACGACCATTGAGTGGCAGGGTTTCCCAACGACCACGCAATAACGGAAACGTTCCTGTGGTTGCTGATGCCAGAAATGTAGTTGATGGCATAGGCGATATACTCTGAAGTCGTTTGGATATCTTGCAAAATATTGGTGGGTATATTGAGCCACACTGGATCCCCAATGCTTGAACCAGTGAGGAGTGGGATGTAGTTTCCGGCGAAAGTCCCGTATCCTAAGAAGCAATGGGTGTAAGGGTCAGCGGATGTCTCACATAGTCTCGAGTGCTTTCAGATGTCTGAAACAGTCTCCCAGGGGTTCTACATATGAAATACGTACCGTTGTTTCCAGTACCTGGCACCAAGATGACCGGCTGAGGCGCTCCACTAGCCCCGTACTTGAAGGTCGGAGGGATGTAGATAGCTGCTCGGAGTTGCGCCTCACTCACATCGTAAGGAGCATCTGAAGCATTTGCTTTGGGGTACACCGGAGGAGAAGGGTTCCTCGGATTGTTGTTTGTATAGCTGGCCTCCCCGGTGAGTCCGCCCTCAATGAAACCCACAATACTTCCAGGGGAGGCTTCGGTCAGGCCAGCTGCCGCCACCTCGCCAAGAGCAGCATAGAGGTTGTTGGGTGTAGGACTGGCCTCGTAGATAGATGACAACGCTGATATAGCTTGCGAAGGAGCTGTCGGTGTCGCAGTTGCCGTCACCTTCGTGAAAGCGGATAACGCTGAAGAGTAGCCGGCCGTCCCAGTGGCGGTTGATCCAATGTTATTGAGCTGGCTCACAGCAGTCCCTACTACACCGAGGAGATCGCCGACGAGTTGACGCTCAGAAATTCCCGCATCCTCCCGTCTTGTTGTTGGAGCGGCAGTACTGGCCTGGATGAGAGCGCCAGACAAGGCGAAAAGAGAGGCGACGGAATGCATGACGACTGGTAGGAACAATCGCCAATGGAATAATTAAGAGTGCGGCAGGCAACGAGATCTGTATACCTTAGCATCATAGAGACAGGCGCATCAGTTCATATACCCTGCCCGTTACTGTGCCCTACCTTCAGGGACTCTACCTCCTACGTAGATCTGGAGATACGCCATCGGGCTCCAGGCACTGTTGCCAGATCTCGGTTCCACACAATTACTTCAGAAGCTTGGTTGCAGATAGTCATCGCGGAGCGTTCAGTGCGGTAGGTATGCGGGTCCCTCTCCAGTCTCTGTGTTGCATCACGTCAGTGGTGGAGAGGAGCATATCCGATCGTTCGCCTTCAGTGGCAATATGCGGCTTCCAACGCCTTATACATACGCCTCGGTAGTGTATGCGCCAGATCATGTTGATGGGCTTCGAGTATGTATTCAAGAGGGTCTGTACCTGCAAACTATCGCTTGTCCATGGATGGCATTGGCGATTTCGCGAGATGCGCATGCCGGCCCACATCACGAGTTGGGTGTAGTGCGCCACTGAAGTCTATTGCATTGCCCATTTTGGAGATGGCAGCCTAGCGACCGACGACCGTTATGGTTTCGATGTGTCGACAGCATCGACAATGGATCCTGCCACTGCCTCCCGCCATCTGACGTCGCAAGGAGTGAACGCCGTATGGGACTTGTCAGCGCAAATCGAATCATTCAATGTACCGTGCACACAAATCACATGTCACTTGCCGTTGTGGATGGTAGACTGAAGTCTGGACGTACGGTGGGCGGAAAGCTTACCCGGCAGATGGGAGAGTTCAGCTACGGGCCACGGCAACCGCATTAGGGTTGATGGCGCCAAACATCCTTGCGTGATGATTGTCAACGTTACATCCTTGAGAACGACGTTTCATTGCTGACCAACTACGTTTCATTGGGTGCAGTACTCCAGCGGCAGTTTCGAGCAAAAGCATCTTGTGGTGTTCGGCAGAGGACGTACAGCGAAACCACTCCTCCCGTCCCTGTGGTCCATCCGGTCAATTCTGGTGAGTGTGAAGATGCGTGACGACTCGTGCGCCATGATCCACATGGTGCATGCAAGGCTGTCAAGCATGCTAATGGCCTGGCACATGGCTAACAGCGATTCGCCAATGCGCAGCAGCAATGGCCACCTATCAGATCTCTGTCCCAGAAGACAAGATAGAGTCCACCAAGAAAAAGCTCTCTCTGGCTACATTCCCAGATGAGGTACAGCTTTGATCATCTCGCATGCAATGGTCGGTCGTCACGGCTGACCTTCCTATAGCTCGAGGTTGCATCATGGGACTACGGCGCCCCTCTGGCTGAAGTAAAGCGCCTGGCAGCGTACTGGCAAGATGGCTTCGATTGGCGGGCCCAAGAGGCAAAGCTGAACGAGCTCCCAAACTTTCACAAAGCCATCAAAGTCGATGGTTTCCCTGAAATTGATGTGCACTACTTGCATCAGCCTTCGGACTCGTCGGATGCCATTCCATTGCTATTTTGCCATGGTTGGCCAGGAAGCTATCTTGAAGTCACCAAGATGCTCAGTGCGTTGAAGCAGAGCGGCAATGGCGTGTCATTCAACGTGGTTGCACCATCTCTGCCGAACTTTGCGTGGAGTGAGGGGCCTAAGCAGAAGGGCTTTGGGTTGAAGCAATATGCCGAGGTGAGTCTGTGGCCATCATTGTGTCGTGAGCGAGAGCTGACGTTGGGAGACTTGCCATCGTCTGATGAAGTCGCTGGGCTATGAGAAGTACGTCACCCAAGGTGGCGATTGGGTAAGCTACGCCTGCCCTTCAAACTGGGCTTAAGACTGCTAACTCCATGTCAAAGGGGTTCTACATCACAAGAGCCATGGGGCTGCTCTACCCAGAGTCCGTAATGGCCTCCCACATCAACATGCTGCGTGCCCTCCCTCCGACATGGACAAGCAACCCTCTCCTAGCGCTCCAGCACGCACTCCAGCCCTACAGTGAGCGTGACAAGAAAGGCCTCGAGCGTGCAAAGTGGTTCGCTGAAGAAGGTAGCGGTTATCGCCTTCTCCAGAGCACCAAGCCACAGACTCTTGGCTACGGCCTGACGGACAGCCCAGTCGGCCTGCTAGCATGGCTGCTCGAGAAGCTGCACGATTGGACAGACAGCTACCCATGGACCGACGACGAGATCTTGACGTGGGTTAGCGTCTATGCCTACTCCCGCGCGGGTCCGGCAGCTAGTCTGCGCATCTACTACGAAGCCATCCATTCCGAGAATGGCGGAGTCACCAGGGATCGCACACAACAGTGGATCGGCAAGGTGAAGCTTGGTGAGATGCATGCGCCCAAGGAGCTTACAGTTGTGCCCTTTACGTGGGCCAGAACGCTCGGGCCTGTCGTCTTCGAAAGCCAACAGGAGCGCGGCGGTCACTTTATGGCGTGGGAGGTCCCAGTTGCGGTTGTGGGAGACCTTCGAAAGATGTTCGGTAAGGGCGGACCATGCCATAATATTGTGGGCCCCAGTTCGAGGCTGTGAGTGGATTTCGAGCGACCGTAATACAAGGCTTGGTATGAGTTCAGATAGCCTCGCACAAAGCTAGTTGTGTGACAATGTCCTACTTGATCCGAGACGCTGACGTGATCGCCGTCCGGCCCAGAGCAGACTTTCTCTTTCAGTGGCTGTTGGCCTTTTGACCGACAGTGTGTGAAGCCCCAAGACCTTGGCTTGCTGATGATATGGATTATGTGTCTCGCAAGCTTGGGGTCGAGCGGAGGCGGCTAAACGTAATGGGAGTCATGGAAGATGTTGTTCGAGCAAACTGACTTCAAGCAAATCTGTTAAAGATTACGAGCCAAATTGGTTAGTTAGTCTGACTACTTACGCTACGGCATAGATGCCTTATATATAAATACATTGGATTAGCCGATAACGGCTTGCTCTACTAAAACCTTGTTATCAATCTAAGGTTTCTAATACTTCCCCTTAAGACAAATCGGCTAATATATAAAATCCCCTAAATTAATAAATACCTACTAACCTCGTTAAAACTCTTACGATAGCTAGTCGTTTAAGAGAAAGAGTACTAACCGCCTAACTATAAGTTAATATACTATAAATACCTATACTCTAAGTACTTCCTCTTTAATTAACTTCCTCTATAGTAGTCTTCCCCTTAAGCTACTATACGTCTATTAGTTTACGCTTTCCCCTCTCGATCCTTACCTACTTTAATCGATCTCTCGATATTAGTAAAAGTCCTATTCCGAGTATATACCGGTCGAACGTATTCTAGTCTAGTCCTTTAGTTAATATATCCGCGGTTTAATAAGGTCCTAGGATATACTATATATTAATTATACCTTCGATATAGAGCTCGTAGGTATAATAAAACTAAATCCGGATATACTTAGTTTTGTTATATATCTTAGAGTTCCTCGTTAAGCTAATAGTACTATAGTTATCGATACGGATCTTAATTACTAAGCGTTATATTAGGGTCGGGATATCCTAATAGGGACCCTATCCTATTAGGGTAGATAGAGTCTAGAAAGAGCGAGTAGAGCGAGGTAGGATCCTAATCGGGATACCCTAATAGTAGAGGAATCCTAAATACCTACGTATATCCTAATATATTGTCTATATAAAGTAGTAGTTATATAGTATATAGAGTTATATAGTAGAATAGCTAGAAATATAGAAAGTAGATAGTTTATAGAAAACGTAGTAGTTATTCTAGTAGTCGTAGTAGTTAAAGTTATAGTTAAAGTAGTAGTTTCGAAGACGTCTATATAAGGAAAGCTATATATATATAGTAAAGTATAAAACAAGTACGTAATTAGTTCCGAGAACTCCTCTATAGTAGACTCTTTACTAGGAGCGTCTTCCGAGTAGTAGTAGTAGGTCCCTTTCCTTTCGCCTTAGCCGTTATAGTCTACTTATACCTTCTAGAATCGTCCTCTTCTTCGTCGTCGCTAATATCGTATAGGCCTATAGCCTCCTAAAGCTCTTTCTACCGGTACTTAACTTCGTTAAGCGTAGCCTAACCGGATAGAGTAGAAGTATCGCTAATTGCTTCCTTAGTATAGGCGAGGGCGGTAGCGTTATCGATATAGAGATAGTTACGAGTTATTATTAACGCCTTAAACAAAGTCTCGCTATACTATCGATTATAGCGATTAATATAGCGAGCCTAGCTAAAAGTACGCTTAATACCGATACCTATACTAGCGATAGTAAGGATATTACGAGTAAGCGCTACTATACGTAGGTACTCCGTCTCGATCTACTTCTATATAAGAGCTAGATCGTTACCGTAAGTATCCTTAAGATATATAAAATCTAGTAGATATTAGTAACGACTACTAGAAAGACTACTAGAAAACTATATACTAGTACGTTTATATCGATTAAGCTCTTCCTTTACGTCTTATAGAGGATTACGAGTATCGCTTTTACTACCCTTACTATCGTCGAGTAGGAAAGAAGAGCGAGTAGGCCGCTTACTTACTCGAATATTGTTACTTCTAGGATAGGCGACATACTTCTCTAGAAATATCTTCTCTAGGCTTACCTAGTACTTCGAGCGCTAGTTAGTACCCCTCTAAGTATCGCTACGCTAGAACGTGTCTTTAAACGTCGGCGTAAGTAGTACTACGTAGCTATATAGATAACTAAGGTTAGACTTCGTTATAGAATAGTACTTAGAGAGCTTCTCCTTTATAAGGGTAATAGCGTTAAGGAGTACTATCTTCTATAGTATCTTCTTAACTCGTAGTTTGTTCTCGGTACTCTCTAGGACCTTAAATAGCTTATTATAGAAGCTAAATACTAGATAGATCGTCGGACCCTTCGTCGTACTTATAATCGACGTATAGTATACGAAAGGCTTCGTTAGGCTAACGATATACTCGATCTATTATATCTCTATAGAGGAGAGGCGGAGCTAGTTAAGACCTTTACGTTCTAGGAATATATTAATATCCTTCGCTAGGCGTAAGTACCGGATAAGTATATAAGTCGTCGAGTCCTAGCGGGTCTTAACGTCTTAAACTAGGCCGAGTACCTTCCGTTTCCGCTTCTTACCTATCTTAAAGGAACTAGTAATATCCTCCTAGTCTAGAAGGTCGTCTAACTTAATAGTCTCTAGCTAGATCGCTTTAAGCTACTCTTAATTGTTAGTACTAGATATAATAATAATAACCGTCTTACGGACCTAGCCGATATTAGTAAGTAACTACTAGGACTACTAGAACGACTAGGATATACCTTCGCTAGTACAAATACTATACTACTAGCCTTATTCTCCTATCTAATCTTAAGGAGCTTCTTACGCTCCTTCTTCTCGTCCTAAACGCGTATAAACTCTTCGTTCTTTAGTTAGATATAGATAGTAGTAAAGAAGTTACTCTCGGAGAGTTGTATTACGTACGCTAGATATAGTATAAAGATTAGTAGGTTGTCGAAAGTCTAAACTCGCCTAGAATTATCGTCGCTAGTATTAAAGTTAGGAATAGTTGTACTACTAGCTTCGTCTTAGATATTAATCTATAGTATATCTATCTAAGTAGTAGAGCCTAAGAGCTACTTATACCGAGTAAGCTCCTTAAGGAGTACGATACTATAGTAAGTTAGTAACGTAAGTTAGTACGATATAATAAGTAATATATATCTCTTTATATATAGTCTTATTATTGCTTACGTTGTCTCTGGTAAAGGTAGACGTCTATTATTAGATCTTATACTCTATAAGGAGGTCGTCGACGTAGGCTACTAGATTAATACTAGTATAGGAGCTATAGATATACTTAAAGGCAATAAGCTCTTCGTAGTAGAACTATTTAGTATTAAGCTAGTATATCTTAACTACTAGATACGCTTTCTTATAGTTACGGGTACTCTAAGCGTCTAAAGCTATCGAAATACGGCTATTCTAACTCTCCTTAGACTTTAGAAGGAGCTTAATCTACCTCTTAGTCTTAGTATACGAGTCGACAACTCTATTATAGAGTATAGAAGCCGAAGGGAACTCTATATTAATATCGTAGTATTTAAAGGCGCGGCGGGTAGAAGGGTAGTCGAAAAAGGTTATTAGAAGGCTATAAGAGATAATAAGATTAGTACGGTAGCGGTCCTAGTCTTCGGAGTTAACTTCTCGACTATTAAGTAGGTCTTCGATATCGCGTTTACGTTATAACTATAAAAGCTATTAGTTTCTAGTAGTCCTAGTAGTTCTAGTAGTTAAACTTACTCTCTTCTAAAACCCCTCCTTAATTGTCGTCTATTAATACTCTCTCGATACGGCTATCTCGGAGTAGCCCTTACTAGTAAGATAGCTCTTTATACCTTTATTACTATTGCCGAGTAAAGGGTATTAGATATTGCCCTTATAGCGCTTATAGACTAGACGAGGCTTACTATCGCTAATCCGGAGAGCGTATTTAAAGTGTTACTAGTTGTCGTCCTTCTTTACGGTACTCTATCGGATCTTCTTTAGACTAGACCTTAGAAGGTTGTTCTTATACTACTCGGTAGATCGCTAGAACTAGAACTAGGCTTCGCGATACTCGTAGTTCTAGATATAGTACTTGCCTACTCTTATAAACTATACTTAAATAGTAGTAAGCTCTTTAGGAGTTAGGGAGACGTAGGTACTAGATAAGGCGTTAGAATCGTTTAGCGAGCTACTATTAGACCGCGACGACAAACGTAGTAAGCGGTATATAGAAGGCGACTATTCTAGGTATAGTAAGCGTTTACTATATCTAGAAGGTATACTTTCGATATTAATAGGCGAGGAACGACTATTAGATAGTCTAGTAGTAGGAGTATTATACGGGTCTAACGATCGGTTAGAAAGAGGAGGTATAGTATAAGTAAGCGCGTCGACGCGTTATTTAATATTAATAAAGATACTAGGAATCCTAAAACTCGGGCTATAGTAGCGCGTCTTTATAGGCTCGTAACTATATTACGAGTAGTATCCTTAGCGTAGCTAGGAGCTTATTTAGAATTGCCTTATTACCCTAATCGACTAGTAGAGACTATTATATTAGAATTAAGTTTATACCGTTTAAGCGTAGTTTCGGCGTTTTAACTTCCTCTATAACTACCGAAGGAGTACCGAACTTAGACTACTAGTAATAAGTATAGGTACGGCTATATCTATATATAATCGGTTGTATTAAGTATTATACAAGTCCTAAGGGTTAGGGTTTAGGTAAGAGTAACTACTAGAAGGACTACTAGAACGACTACTAGATTGTTAAAGAAGTAGGATAAAGTATATAATACGACGTTTATAGCTTCTAAAGGCAGTTTTAGTATTAAAGACAATATTAGAGAGTAGCTAGTTATCTAAACGTATATATAACGAGGTATAAACCTTTGTATATAGAAGAGTTATAGCTTTTATACGCCTATATCGTATATAACGTAGTAGAAATATACAAATAGTTATAGAAGAGTACTATACGTTTTTAGAGACAACTTTAAGTACTTATAAACGCTATATACTATACTGCCGGCTATAGTATTCAATCTTATCTTAAAATACTCTCGTACTAACGACTAATAGACCGAACGGCCTCCTCCTCGTCGGCCGGAGAAATCTTTATACGTAACTTATTAGAGCGATAGAGTATCTTCTTCGCTACCTTTAGTATAGGCTAACTAGGCTTCTAGTTAATTACTAACTTAAATGCCTTCTTAGACGCCTCTAACCTACTCGACTCGTACTACTCGTAATCCTACCTTCTATACCCCTTCTAGATATACTTTAGTCCTAGGAACACTATACCCTTCGTATCGCTATACTAATTAGGAGCCTACGAGGCAATATTATACTATATAGCGATCTCCGTTTCTATAAAGAGGTAATACGGCTATAGGAACTCGTCTTTCTCTAGCCTATACTTCGTCTAGAACTCTACTAGGCCCTATAAGATATTAGACTACTAGAATAACTACTAGATTAAGTACTATACTTAGATATAACTTACTATACTCTACTTCTTCTTTAGTACTCTCTCCTAAGTACTCTAGTCCGTCTCGCTTATACCTCCTCTACTAGTCTTACGTATTAGCTAGTTAAGAGCCTTAGCCTTCTAAAGTAAGTTTTTAGTAGCGTTAGCCTAAGCCTTCGTACGGATATTCTATAGTACCTCGTCTATCTCCTACCTCTAATCCTATACTTTACCTAGCGTATTTATACCTATAATCTCTACTTTATCTCTATCGCTTAGCTTATTATCTCTATCTTACCTCTCTACTAGCCCTCTTAAGACCCTTAGGCGCTCTTTCTTAACTACTATAACCTTATTATCGGTCTTATTACCGAGCTCTTCTTTATTCTTCGTAGTATTATCGTCGATCTCGTTCTCCGATCTAAAGCCTTTAAAAATATCGCTAGGAGTATCGGTATTCTTATCTCCTTTATCTTTACCCTCTAAAGCCTCTAAAGCTAAAGGTAGCGCTTTATAATCTACCTCCTTATCTTTACTATTCTTATTATCCGATTCCTCTAGCTCCTCTACCTCCGACTCTATATTATCTAATAAGTCCTTCTTAACTTAACTCGGCTTCGTAGGGGTCTAAGGTAGTAGCTTCGTAGAGGAAGGCTTTTTTAGCGAGCGTAGGATAATTACTTCTAGAGCGGGAGCTAGAGAGAAAGGTTTAAGCTTAGATTAAGTAGAGGAAACGATCTCGCTTCCTTCGCTCTCGTCCTCGTAGGTAAGGGCTTCTACCTTATTATCTAAGTCGTCTAAAGCTTCTTTATTAGGTAGAGCGTCGCTATCTTAGACGCCTTTATCGATCGGAGAGTTACTATCTTTACCTATAAAGATACGCCTCGTTCTCCTATATATCTATTAGTTAAAGTTCGGTAGGACTACTAGGACTACTATATTTCTAAAAGCGTTCTCTACTTACTCTTTCTTCTTACGAACCGCTCTTCCTCTCTTTAGCTCTACCTTCTCTAATACCTCTTTCCTATAGTTATTACCTATCTACTATACCTTACTTACTTTCTTATACTTTCTAATTAATTCTTTGTCTACCTTCTCGATTAATTCTTTCTAATACTACTTTAGGTTCGCTACTATATTCTTCTCCCGCTACTTACGCTCTCTTATCGTATTATACTCGTTAGAGTATTTACCCTACTTCTTACGAGGCTTAATAGGTAAGGCGTTCTTAGCTAGCGAGGCCTTCTTAGCCGGCGAGGCCTTCTTAGCTAGCGAGGGTTTCTTCGGTAGAGACTCGTCTTCGTATAGCGAGGCGGCCTACTTACTATAATACTAGGGTATAGTACCTTATATAGTTACTATACGATCTATACGATATATATAATATAAGGTATATCGGTACGATTAGTAAGGTAGAAGTTATAAGTTTAAAGCGATAATGTTGTTTGTAATAGTAGCGGCTTTAGTAGCTTATATTGTATTAACGACACGCGTAAAAGTTTATATAGTAATAGCCTTTACTATATTACTAGGTAATGCCTATACCCGCCCTATTAGCTAATAAAACTTTAGAGTACTCTTACGAACGAACTCGTTTACTTATTATTATCTATAAGTATACTTTAGCTATCTCTTATATCGAAAAGCGTAGAAGGAGAGGTATAAAAGCGTAGTAGTTATAGTAGTCGTAGTAGTTATAGAAACGAAGTCGTTATAAGACTTGCTCGTAATACTCGTAACCTACTTATAGTCTATACGCTATACGCTAGAATATTCTAAAGCGTAATACTCGTAATTGTATCTTAATAGAGAGGAAATAGGTAATAGTAAGAGAGAAGTAAAGCTAGAAGAGAGAGTTAGGATATCTTACCTTAAGCTACTATATATAATAACTAATACTATAATTAGGTCTCCCTCCGAAGTAAACTATAGAGGGATATACTAATATATAGTAGTTAATCTAGTAGTTCTAGTAGATACCTTAATAGTATACTAATATTCTCTAGAGCTCGCGATACGAGAAATCGTAGTAGTATAGGGATACTTCGATCTCTCGATCTTAAAGCTACTATTCTAGTATTCTCGTCTAGAGATCTCTAAAGGCCTTCTAATAAGTATAGTTAAATATAGTTTTAATAGCGTACAATATAGAGAGTAAGAGGCGGCCTATTTAAATATAGTACGCTTCTAAGAGTACTACAATCTTACTATTCCTACTATAGTTCCTAAGAGGACTCTTTCCCGAGGTAGTAGGCGGCTATAATAGACCGCTCTCGGTCGAAAACGCCCTTTTACCTCGTAATACATTTAAAGGAGGTCGGGTAGAGTTGTCGATATAGGCTACTATATCCGTATTATTAATCTAATATAGTACTACGAAGGTAAGGGGTATTACGCTTATACCTCGCGTCTTACTATATCTCGTCCTTAGGCTCTATAGCGCTTACCTAGCGTCAAGCTATAAACCTTGTAATATAGATCTACTTAGTACGATATTATAGCCCTATAGCGCTATATACGCGAGTAGAAGCCTCCTTCGCGTTACTACCCTCTAGCTCTCGTCGTTTCTTTTCCGTATACTCGCTCTACTCGATGTCCGTCGCTAAAGATCTAATAGAACTACTAGGCTAGATAGCGTCGAAACCGAAGACTACTAGAAAGACTATAGCTTAGAACTCTAGACTCTAAGTAAGTAAGTCCGACGTCCCTTATAAAGGGTAAATAAAGACAATTATAAAGAAGACCGACTAGTCTCGTCGACAATTAAGATAGAGACTACTAGATCCGCCTAAGAAAGCCTACCGCTTTCGCTCTAGTACCGTTACTCTCTACGAGATACGATAAGCGTAAAAGTCTATAGCCCTATATATTTAGAAAGCGCTATTTATAGACCTCGTCCGAGAGATTCTTATAGATCGTAAAGGCGATAGTATCCGTATTTAAGCTAGTACTATCGATACTCTATAGGAGATTTTAGAAACGTTTCTAGCCGCTATATTCGACTACTCTAACTATACTACTATCTACGTAAAGCGTATAACGATTAAGCTATCCGATATACGGTTTATTAGATAGCTAAGCGACTACCTCTTCGTACCTTAACTATACTAATTAGGAGCCTACGAGGCAACGTTATACTATATAGCGATCTCCGTTTCCCCGAAGAGACGATACGGCCGCGAGAACTTATCTTCCTTTAGCTTATACTCTTTCTAGAACTCCGCTAGGTCCTATACGATATTAGACTACTAGAATAACTACTAGATTAACTACTATACTTAGTTACGACTTCCGACATCTCGTACTTTCGTTAGTACTTTATTCTAAGTAGCCTAGTCTACCGGCCTTAATCCTTCCCGACTCCGCTTACGTATTAGCTACTCGAATATATTAGCCTTTAGAAAGAAGCTCTTCGTCGTCTCGGCCTAAGGACTTATACGATCGCTATCTCTTACTATAGTATATCGCCCTTATTATCTCTAAGTAATACTCTTCCCTACTATATCTATTTATACTCTTATCCCCGTTATCTCCGCTTTTATCTCTATTCGCTTCCTTCTCCTCTCCTCTTAGAATCCTCTCCTAGCCTTCTCTCTATACTCTAACGTTATCTTTATAGGTATTTAAACTCTCCTTAAAGTCCTCCTCTTAATTACTATTATCTTTAAGAGTAGTATTATAGACCTTCTTCGTTATATCTCCTACCTTCTAGCTAGTATCGTAGATCTCCTTCGCTTTATCTATAGCCTCTCTAGAGTCGTTCTCTACCTTACTATCTATACTATATCCCTTAGCTAGGTTACTTTTCGGTTTACTAAAGGTTCTTAGCTACTTAGAGTCGATCGGGATCTACCGACTTCCTTATAAGTAGTATAGGTAGCGAGCTTTAGGTACGGTACTTCCTATAGCGGTATTCTAGAGAAGAGTACGAGCTAGAGCCGGGCTAATACTATAGTACGCTTTCTTATAT
>JAKLLW010001286.1:0-16585 GCA_022814695.1 Neocatenulostroma microsporum
GGCGTTGCCGACTCATGCCTTCTACTGTACGAGAAACGATCTGCCAAACAATCTTTGGTGCTTGACCGGTCGTAGTTTGGCCCCAAACGCTGCTGCTGCAAGGACGTTGACCTCCATGTGCTTGCTGCGATCACCACATACGGCGGCAATCCGGCAGATCACATCGATTGGGCACGTGGGGGCCGCCAGCCTTGCAAAAGTATGCATAATGGACCAGCACCGCGGGCGGGCATCGCACTGACTCGCAAGCGAACTCGCCGATCTTATTATGGTACGAAGCCGATGATTCTTCAAGCGACTGATGAAGCACGTCTGCGCCGACCATCCTGCAAAGACCAAAACGAGATAAGAGGACAATGGCAGCAGCCTTGCCGTGCAAGCACCGGCATCACGGCTATGAGTCCGACAAAGGCATTCCGTCCACACCTTGCGGGCTGGCCGATATCCTGTCGGTGCTAGCGAGTGCACATCTTCACATTGAGCGTCTTTGATATTAGCTTCGTGATACCCCTCTCCGCACTCAGAGATGAAAGCCAGCCAGCACCGCAGCACCGCCAGTGGAACTGAGATGAACACGTATATCTTCGCTGTCGCCGCATGGCGCCGGGGCCATGGGCGGGCTGAGCAGGAATCATCGCCATGCATAGACGCAGCAAGAGTCCACAGCCTCGCGACCCTGGCTTCCACCGTTTGAGCCTGGAGCGCCGTGAATCCGTCGAGACAGGAACACCTGAGGAGAGCATAGCTCAGCGCCATGAGGACGCCGATACTAAGACGTCCGAGGAGTCAACTGAGCCAATCCAAACAGGCTTGAAAAGTCGTAAGTTCATCCCATTAGCCCTGGAGGTGAGAAACATAAAGCTAACACCTTAGCAGAGAGAAGGCGGCATGTTTGACGTCGAGGCCGTTGTTCGTTTCCGGCAGCTTGTGCCACAGCGCCTGCATCACCAAGTGTTTCCACAAATGGAAGATAGAGTGACCGGTAGCCAGATATTTCCGGTTGTCCACCTTTCCAGAGCACGGAACGTCGGAGGCCAGCAACAACAGTGCCGGCCATTAGCCAGCGCCTGAGGGCTACGGCCCACATGCAAGCGCCGACGGATGACATCACTTCTAATAGGGAACGACATCATCGAGTAAACACACGGCTCTCTGGCAACCGGTGCTTCGCAAGGAGATCGCTGTCCAGTTAGCAGCGTGGAATCGAGCAAGCTCAGGAGTATTTGAAACTTCCTCAGCAAGCATGATCGATCATGGGTTATCGAGAGTCCGCCTGAATCGAACTTCTGGCCGTACAAGCTCTCATCCTGACATGTCAGTAGACCAAGCAGCCAACAGATCAAATATCGCTCTCCAAGAGCATCCAATACCCAGCTTCATGACCGCCATCTTACTCCATATACGTGACGGTCTTCAACTTCAAGAACTCCTCCATACCCCACTGCGCATTGAAGCGGCCCCAACCAGATTTCTTCACACCGCCGTGCGGAAGCAAAGCCTCGTCGCTGCGGAAAGAACACCAGTCAGCGAATCTCCTCACCTCGATCAGACGAAAAGAACGTCGTGGGACTTACTGCACGCTCATTGAGTTGATGTGGACGGCACCTGAATCGACCTCTCTGGCGATCTTCAAACCTCTCCCCAAACTCTCCGTGAACACCGCCCCAGAAAGGCCGTAGTCGGTATCGTTAGCGACTTCTATTGCCTCCTCGTCAGAGTCGACCGCGATCAATGATACAGAAGGCCCAAAGGTTTCAGTGTAATAGATATCCATCTCCTTCTTCACATCCCCGATAATTACCGGTCGAACCCTGTAAGCGGAATCCTCGTGCGTCTTCCCGGGCTCGCCGTAGATGGCCTTTGCGCCCTTGGATACAGCATCTTGCCAGAGTTTCTGAGACTTGTCGACACCGGCTTTAGCTACCAGGACTGGAGCATCGGCGTCTGGAGCATAAACTTTCTCCGCTGCCACTTTCAATGCTTCAGCGAAGGGCTCAAGGACCTTGCGGTTGACGACGATCCGCTCGGTAGACATGCAGATCTGCCCAGCGTTCAGCAGAGAGCCGAGTGCACATTGCATAGCCGCATTCTCAAGATTCGCGTCTTCGCAGACGATAGCTGAGGCTTTCCCGCCGAGTTCCATGAGTACGGGCTTCAGCTCTTTGCCGGCTTTGGAGGCAATGATTGAGCCGACATTCGTGGAGCCTGTGAAGTTCACTTTTTTGACGAGGGGGGATTCGATGAGGGTGTTTGTTACGGAGACGGCGTCTTCGGGTCTGTGGTAGATTACTGAGAGGACGCCATCGGGTAAGCCAGCTTCCTTGAAGACGGATCCGATTCCCCAGAAAGTTCGTGGACTGAGCTCAGAGCCTTTGAGCACGACTGTGTTTCCCGTAGCGATAGCGTAGAGGAAAGCCCGGGTCCCAAGGATATAAGGCGCATTCCAGGGCGCGATGCCCAAGTTCACACCATAAGGCCTGTACACCAAGTCAGCGCCAAACCTCACCAAAACACCCTACACCGATTCGCGTACTCCTTGAATACAAACGCGCCCTGCCCAGCACTCCCCGTCTGCGGTATCGCTCCCATCACCGCACTCGGCCGTCCAGCCACATCCCTCAAGATCTCCACCGTCGTGCTGATATTAAACCCGGCGAAAGCCTGCAGCGCACCAGTCTCTTGCCTCATATACCCACCCAACTCTTCCCGTCTCTGCTCGAAGACGTCTGCGGCTTTGAGCAAGATGGTGCGGATTTGCGCTGGCTTCGCGCGCTTCCAGGTTTTGAGAGCGGAGTAGGCGGCATCAACGGCTTCAAGGGCGAGTTTGGGGGTTACGGAGGAGGAGGCCCAGAGTTTCTTGCTGTTGGTTGGGGATACGATGTCGAAGGTTGTCTCTGTAGTAACCTCCTTCCCGGCGATCCAGAGAGGGACAGGCTTCTCCATTCCATTCTCACCATTCTCACTGTGCCCATTCATCTTGTCTTCTCTTCTAAAGCTGTTCTCTGGGCGCTGTTGTGGGAAGAGTCCAGGATTCCAGGTCGCAGACGGTATAGCTTGCAGAGCGCCAAACGTTCTACCTCTATCCATCTGGACGGAGCGGAAGTCTTATATCTGTCCATCTTGGCGATTGCCATAGCTATCAGCCGTGTTGTAATGCTTGCTAAGATGCTACCCATGTTTGGGTTGGTGGCACATCACTTTTGCGGTGCAGAGTGGGGCACATCTTGACAAACCGTTCGGCAGATCTTGAGTGTGGCGGAAACGGCAGTCATGATGACAAGAAAAGAACCATCTCATGATTCGGGAGAACAAGGATATTGCTTGGTGAGGTTTGACCACTGGAAGGGAGAGGCAAGGAGAGGCATTGCGTAAGAGTATCATTATACATGGTAGTTACGGTATGTCGCGAGCCGTTGCGAAACCGACCACCGTATCCTGTTGAGCCAAGAGGGTCGGCTATGTACACTTCAATCATATCGTATCGTCATCATCTTCTCCTCCCTCCATACACTATCAACAAAGCGATGCGGAAGCCTCTCGACTACCCTGTCCTTCTTCAAGCCTCTTTGGGGTGCCCTTCCTACACCCACCACAAACACTCTGCCTCAACAGACTCGCCGGGCCGTCCTTAAAAGCCACACCCACAGCAAAAGCCAGCGTGATACTGAACTTCAACCACACCAGCGGATTGTGCTTCGCCAAGCTGCTACCGTGATGCGCACATGTACCATTGGGACTGGAGCGCTTCTTGCCCTTCCCGGAGATCCTACCCTCTAGGCTTGGTCTCAAAGGAGAAGTAGCAGGCGTGGCGTACATAGTCCCATAACCCAACCCCTCGCCTTCGCTCTCTGCGGTGGAAGATGGTGTGTACGCTTCCAGTAGCGGCTGACGCTCAAGATCGGACTCCGAGCAGCAATGCGGCGAAGATAGCATCCTTCGCTTCGCCATTGGGCCCAGAAGAACGCCCACGAGCCACCATTGCACGTTTCGCAAGGGGTCTGGGATGCTCATCCGTGCCTGAGCCGTCTGGACCAAGTGCCTTGTCAGGGAGACGGGTGAGCGCCAGAGATCGCTGAAGAGTGTCCGTAAGCGATCCCATGCAGACTGCGACTGGCTGATGGCGTGGTTCGAGCTCGTGGTATGGCTGAGCTGCGGAATAACATGGGACGGCACAAGGTCCTGGCTACCGTTTCCGCTTGTCGCATGGCTTAGCTGCGGGATCACGACTGCTGGCGCCAGGCCCTCATTCGTTTGCCCTTCGCTCAGCGTAGGGTCCGCATCCTCGCCTTCCTCAACTTCTTCGCTATGAATCATGACAGTCTCATCTCTCTCATCCGCCTCCAACAGATCAGTCATACGAGAAGGCTCGGGACTGTTCTCAGCACTCTCATTCGTATTGACAGCGCACAGCTCGTCCATGAGATTCCTCCCTGCTACACTCCCCAAGCTTGAGAAGTTCCTCGTTGTCTCCGCAGAAGGCGGGTACTGCTCTACTGTGAGCATGCTCTCCTCCCCTACCTCCAACTCCGGCGGTCGTACAAACCGAGAGGCACTAAGTCTGGCGAGAGTCGTCAGATCAGCGGTGGTGGATGCTCTACGTCTGCCAGCTGCCAACGAGCTTGGACTCGAGTCTTCTTCGTCTAGGTCTGCGTCATCTTCCTCCGCCAGGTAAGGGAAGGAGAACGCGGGAGTGGTCTCACTTCTCTCCAGTGGCGGAGCTGAGGTAGGTGGTAGTTGTCCGCAGTGCGATGTTGAAGGTAGTATAAGCGGCTTCGGCCCATGACTGCCCGGTCCAAACCTCCTCATCCTCCGTGCTGGTCTCGCCTTGGCGCTTTGCAAGGCATGCAACGTCCACGGATTGAAGCAGGGCATAGCATCCGAGCTCTCGGGATGTTCCGAGAGGCTGGTGATACTACCACCTCCGCCCATCAAAGGAGCTTCGGAGAAGACTGACCCAGCATCAGAAACAAGGTCCGAGGTATCAAAGCCAGAATGATCAAGCGACTCTGGTACCGCACCATGGCTGTCCCCGAAAGCCAGCAGCGGACTCAGCGGCTGACTCCTAGGAACCTTCTCCGGACTCATCACCAGCGAGCTCGCCGTTGGGAAGCGCGGCAACATACTCTTCGGCCTCTGCTGACGTCTCCTGCTAGGCGAGGCAGCATGCAACTCAATCTTACTCGGACTCGTGGCCAGTATGTCTGACATGATCTCCAGCCTCCTCTCCAGCTGAACGTTCGCCTGCTCCACGGCATCCATGTCTTGTTTCGCAGACTCCAGCTCTGCTTGCACTTCCTGTAGCCGGTAGGTGGTCTCTTCGGCATCTTGCTCCAGTTTCCGGACTTGTTGGCGCAGACTGGTCTCGATCTCGTAGTGCTCGTCTACGATCTCTTGTACGCGTGCTTCATACTTGGCTTCCCATTCTGCGATCTCTTCTTGCAATTGCCGCGTCTCGTGGTTAAGTGTGCGCATCTTCGTAGTCTGCACCCGTGTCACACTCGGCGAGTTGATAGCCTGCAACTGTGCCTGAGCAGAAGCGAGTTCGGCTTCGAGGTGATCAATGTACATCCTCGCCTCTCCACTCACAGATCGCCTAGTCTTGTTGACTTTCGCCCGACTCTTCATCGACTTGGCGCGGATCGTATTGCGTGCCGAAGGCGGGGGTGGTGAAAGCGGGCTGTCGGCGTATACCGCGTCGTAGTTGCCTGCCGTGAGCTCTGCTCCAAAAAGCCGGCCCGAAGAGACTCTCGGTTTCCTCGTCTTCTTCGGCTGCGTGAGTGAGCCTGCGTGGCCAATCTCTTGCAGTATCCCGCTACTTCGCCTTCTTTTCTCCACCTTCACTGAGTTCGCTCTGGCTCCTGTTCCGGGCGACATGTTCTCCGCATCCGACCCGCTCATGATCCCACTTACGTTCGACCAGTTTGTGCTGGAAGACATCGACTTTGGCGTAACCTTTCGTGTAGGTACTGCTGCTCCCCTGAAGCCTGCATTGCGGAGCTGTAACCTTCGCGTTTGCCGTGAGGTTCCTGGGCCGGAGAGAGGCCTGACTGCTGCCGGTGGTGAATGTTCTCTGTTTGCGTGTACGTCATTCTCGTCCTGCTGCCAAGGTGATTGTGATCGAGCATTCACTGCGGGTGGGGTGTAGAAGTCATGCGGGAGTCCAGACATTGCAGTGTTTGCATGAGGCAAGAGGTAGGCGCCCAGAAGTATCGGCGCTTACGATATGTCTATATCAACAATGCGATAGGAGATGATGTACAAGATGGAAGAAGGCCCATTGGGCAGCCTGCAGGAAGTAGGGCGCCTGTATGGAAGATTTCTGGAAGGGCCATGTTTACCGTCAAGCGATGTTGACGATCGCCCTCGGCTGTTGCGAGGCGCGGCGAACGCCGGGGTGCAAGCGGAAGAATGCCGCTGAGAGGGATACGGCTTGGCAACATGACTTTTAACCCGCCATGAACTGAGGGCCATCTCGACCCGGAAGCAGAGAGATACGCTTTGTACATGGAGAGTCTTGCGTTATCTACCTTGAAGACGTCCAAGTGTTGTTGGAGAGGCTGGAATGTGCAAGGGATGTGGTCAGGCATAAGCTTGGCGCCAAGCCTTTTGAAGTGAAGATGAAGTGGTGATGGGAAGGTCATGCAACACAATCTATGAAGCTCTGAGTTGTACTACAGACGTTCCTTGATCTTGTCGACTGCTATCAAGACGTTATGAGGTGCAAAAAGTGTATGAGAAGCTGTCGCCAGCCCTACGGGTCCCAGGACCTCCCAAATTGGTCCCTGACCATCACCACCACCACAAGAGCCTCCAGAAGCAAAAGAATTGAACAGGGTGGGACTCGAACCCACGCGGAATTACCCACTAGTATAATGGATGTCCATTTCGGCACTGTTTTCAACAGCCTGAAACTAGCGCCATAACCACTCGGCCACCTGTCCGATTGATTTTTGAACTCATTGAGATCGCTGTGTATATTTGATCACGGCCTAGCCTAACTGTACATAAACCAGACAATACAGGAAGACCGAGAATGGTCCGAGCAGCTAGCAGCTTCGCTTTCTCCGCAAGACCAAAATCCAAATTGTGGGTGGTATCCTCCTCTCCAATTCGCAAAAGCCGGCCAACGGGTATGAGCATTCTATGCAGCAGCTTCAACATCTGCTGAGCTTTCGGAGATGCGTGGAGATGCCCTCGGAGAAGGCCTGGCCTGGAAGTCTTGGAAAGGAGGTCGGGTGGCCTCGACATCCAGCGACCCGTCGGACCACGGTTCTATGCCACGACGCTCATCGCATAGGCTACGGCGACGAAGACTCATCATGGTCCGATGGAGGCTACTGGGCTCTGTAGAGGTGGCCACACTGGCTAGCACGCAGGCTGGAATGTCCCAGTCGCTGGCCGAGTGGTTATGGCGCTAGTTTCAGGCTGTTGAAAACAGTGCCGAAATGGACATCCATTATACTAGTGCAGTTACGACAGTTAGAGCGATATCAATGCCGAAATACTGTGGTCGAGCCTGATGTAGGACGAAACGGGACCGAGCACCATGTATCACCGGCCAGGAATGCGGGATAGCGGAGAGCGGCCATCTGAGAGGTCAGGCAAGATGCAACTCCGCATGAGAACAGCCTAAGGTGTCCGGCAGCGAGTACAATGGGTCAAAAGCCGAAGTCAGCTCGGAGATGCTGAGAGCACGTCGAGATCTCAAGGACGCAAAAGAGCTCCGTACAACAGCGGCGGAGAAGTCTTGTTTTGGCCCAGGAAGTCCGCGAAGGCAGCAGGGACACCATTCTGATATCGAAGCAGCCCATGGTATCGTCATTGTCGGAGGGCCCGCAGTCCAGGAGTCCGATACTGAGTACTGTACGTGATCTAGCTCCAAGGGCGAATGTCGCCACGCACCCAAGAAGTTTGGTCCGGTGGCCCACAAGGTACGTAGCCAAACATGGTTTAGCCGTAATGTCCTCGATCTGGATGGTGATCCTCACATGCTTGGCTATCTCTGCTGCTCGTTAGCGGAGGCCAGAACGGTAAACACAGGAGTTGGACCACACTCCTGTTGAAGTATCTCCACGAGGGCTCAGAAGCCTTGCAACGGCCAATTCAGATCGTCTATTTCGGCAACGGGTGATGTTCAAGAGACGACCGACGTCCGGATTGAATTGCGGAAGAACACCGGAGGCAGGCACCTGGATTCAACGTCACTACACGCGCTCTCCGTCCACGAATACACACAAGCCAGCATCACAGATGCAGGCAAGCTGTTTCCGGGTATTCAAGATGCGAAAAAGATCGTAAACGACCGGAGTTCGACCCGGCACCCAGGACAGTAAGGACAGCATTGGGCTGACCTCACCGCCGTACCATACCATCAGACTACATCTCAACACTCAATGCTGCCATTGGCCGCGGTCATCTTCATGTCACACCTCTCCGATGCGAAGTCGTAGACAGTCAAAACAACGTCGAAAATGGCAAAAGGTTGATGGGAGTTGACCACCATTGCTTCTGAGCTTCGGATTTTCTCCTCTACCCTTTCTAAGCTTCGGATTTCCTCCTACACTTTTGAGTTTTGGATTTGCTCCTCGACTCAGTTTGAGCTTTGGCATTTGGCCTCTACTCTTGAGCTTCGGATATTCTCCTGCACTCACTCTGAGTTTTGGCTTTTCGCCTTTACTCAGTTCCTTTGAGTTTCGGATCTTCTCCTGTACTCAATCTGAGTTTTGGCTTTTCGCCTCGACTCAGTGCGAGACGGCTGGAATCGAACCAAGCATCCCAGTGGCCGACGCCGACTTGGCCGGATTACGAACCACTGTACCCTACCACTAGACCACGTCTCTCGAGGTGCAACGGATTTTTTTTAATCTTATAAAGACAAATTTGCTCGGCAAAAGGTCGGCAGCGTGGCAAACTGGGAGGCCAACGTCACTTCACGCCTCCGTTTAGCGATGCATCATGCCGCATACTGATTGTGGCAAAAGAGAACGTCTTAGAGATGGCCGGAATCAACCCAAGCATCCCATCAGGACCGTCGGACTTTGTTGAAGTGACTTCATACCCCGGCATTGCTTCGCAGCATCAGACATTTGGCCTAATGCTGCTAAATGCCTGGTATACCCTACTATCAGACCACATCTCCGTGACCATCTCCAATCTCATTTTCGCTTTATATAGGTAGGCGCAATCACGGCATGTGTGAGCTATGGTTCTTCTGACATGTAGGCGGAGGCATTCTTGTATTTGAGCGACAGGACAGGTTTGTCTCCGAACGATCTACCGCCTATGCTGCGTTTCCTTATGCTTCCTCACCTGGTGAGATGGAATCACCATTT
Organism: Neocatenulostroma microsporum; assembly: GCA_022814695.1. Lineage (NCBI taxonomy): Eukaryota > Fungi > Ascomycota > Dothideomycetes > Mycosphaerellales > Teratosphaeriaceae > Neocatenulostroma > Neocatenulostroma microsporum. The sequence continues at coordinate 9,333 of JAKLLW010001286.1, forward strand.
GCCAGCCCGCTGAGTCTGTTCTGGTCGCTTTGCCATTTGCTCGGGTACGCTCCCGTGACAGGATGGTACCCTGGCTGCCAGAGGTTGAAGGAGGATGCGAAAGCAAGCGCTTGGGTGACATCAGCGATGCTTTCATTGAGCAGCGACCGAGGACAGCTAATCACGATCAGAGAGCACGTAGGACTCAGCGCCAGCCATCTCGAGAGCATGGCCTTCTCTTTGCCGCACAGGGGACAATGCAACGGTATGCGAACGACTCCAGCCCAGGAGACGACGACGAGAGCGGTCCTGACGGTCAGGTGACCATGCCTCACGCCTCACATGCCATCTTCCCGTCTTCCCACCCCTCCCAAGCACATGCTCTGCCGGAGAGGGCGGGGCGGCACAACGGCGGGAATGCGGAGCTCTGGGATAGCGGGGCAGTCAAACGTTGGAGCATACCAGCGACGAGACTATGATGCCAGCGGTGCCAGCAATGCCGGTAAAGCAGACCTGCCAGCTGGTAGTATAGCCTCCTTGAACGCCGATTCCTTCTCCCAGACTCTTTTCCAGGATCCAAAACCCGTATCGGGCTCGATCACGAGCCAAAAAGGCCGAAAAGGATGGCGTTCGGCAGAAATGGATGGTATACGGTGGTAGACCATACCATACCACCGTAGGGCCTTCGATACGCAGAAACAGGTGGGAATTGGCACATGTTACTCGATTTGAGCCCGTGTGAACAGGCATGTGAAGGCGGGAGTGTTCACGCCGGTCAGGTGACCGTGCCTCAGGCCCCCTGGCCACCCCTCCATTGCACATGCCTCAACGGCGGACGCGGGGCAATGGCGGGGTAGCGGATGAGGGGGGTGGCGGGGCGGCGGGGTAGCGGGGCAGTCAGATGTCTGCGCATGCCGGCGAGGAGGCTGTGCTGCCAGCGGTGCAAGCATGCCCGCGATGCCAGCAGAGCAGACCCGCCAGCTGGCAGCATAGCCTCCTTGGAGCATAACCTTCCGCCGATTCCTTCTCCCAGACTCTCTCTCCTATCCACACATCAAGATCAGAACAAGGCTTTCAACATGGCTCTTTTCAACCTTCTCATACTCCTTGGAGCTGTGGCTCCCGGCCTGGCTTTGCCCGTGCCTCCTGCCTCGACCGGCGGCAACGCCACTGACCTGACCATGCCACGTAGTGACGTGCCCGACATCTCCAACGATACGAACCTGATCGACAAGCGATACCATAGTGTCAAGACACTACACGAGCTCACCCAAGCGCCCGGCGGACTGTCAAGATTTACCATGGCTCCATGGCCTGCTGAAGACGGGCCACAAAGGAAGACATACATCACATATTGCTTCGAGAACGACGAGGTCGCCAGCACAGTGCTGGACATCGTTGCGTACGCCATAGCGATGTGGTACCCGGCCTTCCAATACTCCTCGGTGACCATCGTCCCAGATCATGCCTGTTTCACTGGCACCGGCCCAGAGAAACAGCGGAACTATCACTGTCTGTGTGGACCACAGCCCAATGGACAGCACACTGACCCGAGTTCCCTGCTCATCAGGGCTTCTCATCCTACCCGGAAGAGCTCTGGAGACGGCACAGAGCCCGATGTCCTCGGGGAGAGTCCCCACACGATGCTTGGTTACAACTACAAGAATTCCAAAGACGCAGGGCGTCAATACATGTTTCTTGGTGTCTACCTATATCGACAGATGCGGTCTCATGGCACTAGCGGTCCAGCAAATCCATACTTTTACATTGCGGCGAGAGCCCTGACTCACGAGTTCGGGCATGTCTTGGGACTCGATCAGTAAGTACTCTTTCGAAACACAATGGTGAAGCTTGCTGATTGTGATGACAGTGAACATCAACGACCCGATCAATTAGATTATATCGAGTTCTACCCATGGTTTCTTAGAGGCTACCACGAGGCATCCCAGAAAGTCATGGATCCGAGTAAGGCCAAGGACTTCGCTCCATGGTATCATCAGCCTACTATGTCGGAGGACGAAAGGATAAGAAGAACCACCGCCAGTTATCCCCTCGCCGAGGAATACTTTCCAATAGCCGCTGCCTACATGGCAAATCCGAGTCCGAATGGTGAGCCCATGGCCTACGACCACGCCGTATACGACTACGCGAGCATCATGAATTACGACTCGGAGAACGACATGATCGATAACAGCGACCTTGCGGCCCAGCGTCGGGAGGTCCCACTCCAAAGGAAGCTACCCCACGGTCCTGAAAAGGTAGACGACATCATGATCTTCCAGGGCGGCAACTGGGAACCACACCTGACTCGCATCTCATACTTGGATGCTCTCCGCATATCCACGCTATATCCTGCTGTAACTCGAACCCGCACGCAACAGACAGCACTGGACAGGGAGCTGGAAAGCCTGAAAGCCAGCAAGCAGTGGAAGCCCGTTCAGCTCAAAGACTTGGACGAGCCGCTGCAAAGGTTGGTGGTTGACATACATATGCCCTTTCCCATCCAGCCAGGGAAAGCAGATGTCGTGGAGCTCTCGACACTCCAAACTGCACAAGAGGCGGTGGACAGTGAGATGGTTGATTGGTCTCCCGCGCAGAGCAGCGGCCACGGGAGCCAGCAGGCCGCCAGTCCGCAGCATCAAGCTAGGGAGCCCAAAGACGGGGATCCACCGAAGAGCGGCCTTGGCGGTGAGGCTAACGACAAGGGCGTCGAGGAGGGATATGTATTGAACTTTGGTGTGACGGGATTCACCAAGTATCGCCCGGCTCGGCTTAGCTTGCCCATCATCAAAGCTCCTGGCAAGGTTAGGGCCCCGATAGGCAAGTCAGACTTTCAAGAGAAGGGCACTGGAGCGGGAGCAGGAGCAGACGAGAAGAAGGGAAGTAGCAGTGGCAATGCGAAGGACAAGCCGTCCAATTAGCGTTCGGCACGTTGCGGAGATCATGCTCTGCATCGGGGATGGCGATCACAGCATCTCCCGTTCAGCATGAGGATCTCGGGCTATCGTGGGGGACAGGACTGTGCTGAGAGGATTTCATCAAGCTGGAATGTTTGCTCGGGCATTGTGTTTCTGGGGATCTGGCTGGCAAGCTAGCAGCTGACTGGGATCTGGAGTTTCATGGTTGGGTGCATAATCTCTCTGCGGATGATGGGCATTTGAGCTGTTATGGAGCACGGCAGTGTGCTACGACTATCTCACAACATTGGGATGACATGTACGGTGTTCTATTTCTGAAGACCAAATTGGCAAGTTGGCAACGGACTGGAGTCTGGAGCTCCATGCTTGGGAGCTCGATCTCCCTGCGGATGACCGGAGTTTGGGCCATTTTGAAGCACGGCAGTGTGCTACGACTTTCCTGCGGTCTTGGGATGGCTATATGGGCGTTCTAGTTGTGAAGACCATGCTGGCAAGCTGGCTATGAATGATGACTTGGCAAGAGTATGACGTGCATGCAGAGCTGATCTCCCTACGAATGATCGGAATTCTGGCTGCATTGAAGCACGACAGTGTGCTACGACTTGCTCACGATCTTGGGATATCTCTTTGGGCGTTCTGTTCTTGGAGACCATGCTGGCAAGCTGGCTATGAATGATGAGGGTATGATGTGCATGTAGGACTGATTTCACGATTGAGAGGTAGGGTGTGGTCTGCTTTGAAGCACGCCAGGATGATATGACTATTTCCTATGTAAGGAACGTTGTTCAATTTTAAGAACACTGTATTACATAGCTGCAAACCAAAAACATTAGATAGCATCTTCTGCCTCACGCTCTCATTTACGTACCTTCCAGCCAGCACCAGCTGCGAGAACTTCATGCGCCGCGAAGCTCGATCTCCGTGTTCATGACCAGGATTTGGGCTACCTTATAGTACGGCAATGTAACATGACTGCTTCGTAACTTCGAGACAGCGCCCTGGGCGTTGTCAAAGACGCTGCTGAACTATGCGACTGTTCCCTAGCGAGAGTTTTCCCTTGAGGTACTGACGGCGTATAGCGCAGCTCAACGGCCGCATCTGTATCCGGAGAAGTTAGGCATGAAGACGGCCATTCCTCTCCCATATCGTGCGGAGTTCTGGACCAACGCAGTATATTGACGGCGCCTACAGCAGCTTCATGCACAGATCCACTCATGGAGATGCTGCCGGTCAGGATGATTGTTTGGGTTCCTGCTCATATGCACTCTGCAACGAGATGGCCACGAACTACTGGCGGCGATTACAGCTGCTCAGCTTCCTCATCTGCACTCGGGACATTATCGGCCATGAACGACTGCACTCGATCTTGTCAACCTACGAGAACGTTAGCATAAGGCACTGACGGCAACTACAGCAGCAATAAGCGCTCATTCCATGCCGAAGATGCAAGATGCCAGATCCAAGACTACTGGACATCGATCATGTCGCGGTACAGGCGCCATGATGTACTGACGGTAGATACAGCAGCTCCCTGCGTGCGTCCCTTCACGGAGATGCTGCCGGCCTTGTAAAACTCGCTTCTTAGCCTCTTCTATCGCAGATTGGCTTTGTCGTCAACCGGCAAGGAGAGGAGTCGTGGGTGCGCTCCGCAAAGCTGAAACCACGGCTGGGATGGAGATTGGCAACGCTGTGAAGCCCGGCAAAGGTGCTAAGATCATCATCTCCTATGTCGGAGATATAGTCCAGCCCTCTGGGAAGCCTAGTAGATACCCTCTCACATGGCATACAATAGATATCATCACTGCCCTTCACTCTCACCTCCATCCTCCCCAACCTAGTAGCGCCTCCTCTCCATCACCACGACTTTCACTCCCAAAGAACTTCCTAGCCTCCTCTATCAACCTCCTAGGCGCCTGGATACTCATCGGCGTCCTCTCCTCCCCTTCCTCCCTCCACGTATCGTAGGTCTCACCCAACCATGTCTGCGACTTCACGACGGGAACTTTACCGATGAAACACCGGAAAGAGAAGGCTTCGAGTTCTGCTAGGATGTCTGCGCCGTCTACGGCGTAGGTTTGGTGGGCGCAGGAGACGAGAACGCGCTGGGCTTTGGTTGGTTGCGGGACGTACACCCACTCCTCCTCATCCTCTTCCTCGGTGGCTTGCTCAGAGGCGGTGGCGGCTAAGGCTGCAGCTCGCGCATTCTCGCCTCTGACAAAGACAGCGAGTTTCTGCATCGAGAACACCCATTCGATGAGACTGCCTTCGCCAGGGAAGATGATAGGCATACCGTCCTCTCCTTCCCGATAGAAGCTATCGCCAACATACAGATGCATCTCATCATGGTCGTACCAGGCCAGCTCATCGGGTGTATGGCCTGGCGTATGGAACACCATGATCCCCAGATCGATCTCAACATGTCGATTGGGGTCCGGATGGCGGAAGGGGTACTTGAGCCGCTCGAACGCTTGAGCCCATTTCGAGACCTTGTAGTAAGGTGTTGGTCGGCCTGTTTGCTCGAAGAGGCCGTGCTTGGTGAAGTCAGATTCGATGAAATCTCTCCCAGCAGCTGAGGCTACGATTTCGACGTTGGGAGAGGATAAGAATTGCGGGATGCCGAAAGTGTGGTCGTAGTGGCAGTGTGTCTGTATGATGATGTACTTCCGCTGGCCGCTCTCGTTGATGGGTTTCTTTGAGTTGTCTGCGATCGGGCAGTGCTCGAGATACTCGCGGAGGTGGATGTAGCGGTCTATGTTGGCAAAATGAGCAAGAAGTCTGGGATCATACTCCGGAATGGATTGGAGTCCGACTGTTGATGTCTACGAAATGCATGGTTGATGTTGTTTGGGGAGTCTCTCGCACTCATCCTTACAAGCTGCTGTCGTCACGCCGTGATAGTCATACATTATGGCATCCGCCTCAGGGGCAGAGCGGAGGGAGGAGAGACATGGGACGACAAAGACCTTATGCAAACGATGGACATACCATACTTGTGCGCCCTATCAGGCTCATCACACCCAGTATCAGTCAGCACAACCACGTCCGCCTTGGGATGCCACTTCGCATAGATTAAAGGGTGCTCCTTGTAGGCGTCCCTTTCCTGGATCACAAACGTCGTCGAACTGATCCTTTTGGCGGTGAACGAACTACTGTTGTCTCTCTTCCGCAACGACGCCCTTATTTCATCACTCCTGCGCTCGAGGACATCTCGGCAGTACTCGCGCCCGCGGCTGCCTTCGGGATACTCCGCATATCCTTCCCATGCTCGGGCGAGGCAAGCCTTGAGGTTGGCTCTCCCTGTAGCGGCTAGGTGGGTGGCGTCGTCGATGTCTTCCGGTCTGATAATGGATTCCGCGTCTAGCTGCCTTCCATCAAGGGGAGGAAGAGGAGCAGCTTGCCGGTCAGCCTTTCGGATCTGCTCGCTGATGCCTTTTAGTCTCAGTCCGGCCAGCTGACCCATGGAGCTGGCTGGCCAACGACAGGTGTCATCATATGAGTGCCATGCGGCGGTGAGTTCCTTGGCGAAGTCGGCCCTTTGGATGTCGTTGAGATGGATGAAGTTCTCAAGGTCTGCGGGTTTTATGGACTGCCTGGCATTTCTGGATGTATAGACTCCCGGGTTATAGGCGTCCATAGTCCGGAGGTTCAGTGTGTACGAAGAGGAGACGGGAACATACTGACGTCGAAGTTGGAGGTTGGAGTTGACACAACAAGCCTCAGGCACGAAGCATGACGCTTCCCCACAGTTTGCAAACATTTCGAGAAGGCTGCATTGTCCAGCTCATACAGCCAAGTCACATATCCCAGAGATAGCTCGAGACATACTGATACCTCTGAGACCTCCAAGACCACCCAGACATTATGGCGGACGCACTCAAAGCAGAGGGCAACAAGCTCTTCGCAGCCAAGGATTTCCAAGGCGCAGCGTAAGTGAAGCTCGATTCACTTATATCGATATACGAGCTGACGGTGAGGTACCCTCAAATGCAGTGAGAAGTTCTCAGCAGCAATTGAAGAAGAACCCGGTAACCACGTGCTTTACTCCAACCGCTCCGGCGCCTACGCATCACTCAGACAATTCGACAAGGCGCTCGAAGATGCCGAGAAGACAACATCGATCAAGCCGGACTGGGCAAAGGGCTGGGGACGGAAAGGTGCAGCACTACACGGCACGGGCGACCTCGTCGGCTCGGTGGATGCGTTCGAAGAGGCATTGAAGCTCGACCCAGCCAACGCACAAGCCAAGTCTGGCCTGGCCGCTGTGAGGAAAGCGATCGATGCAGAAGCGAAAGCAGACGGTTTGGCCGGTGACCCAAGCGGAGGACTGGGAAACATGTTCAACGACCCGCAGCTGTA
>JAKLLW010001287.1:0-16580 GCA_022814695.1 Neocatenulostroma microsporum
CGCTGAGATAGCTGTACCCGACCCATTCGAAGCGCAATCTGAGCAACGATTCTATGCCTTCACGTCCTTGTATCAAAACCTGTATGTTCGTTCATCTTCGCTGATTCTCAGACTTTGGGATTTATCCGCAGGTCCGTCCGCATTGCCACATGAGTCTCACGAATCAAGAGGCAAAGCTATGTTCTTTGCCAAAATGTTCTTATGCTCTTTATTTCCTCCCCATTTCTTCACACTGGCTCCCAAGTCCGTCTCGACCTCCAACCGTCGAAGCACATGAAGGTGGACACTCTAGACAAGAAGATATCTCTATTGTGCACGCCTCTGGATAGCTACGTTATCTCGGACATCGAGGAGTGTTCAGCCTGTCAAGTAGTCAGCGAGGCATCTAGGTAACCGTGGATCCTCTCTACGTATCAGGGAGATCGGTTGCTGTACATCTCCCAAGTACTCAATCGTTATCGTTCAACTCTCACGGTGTCTGCTCCCGCGCGATGGCTAGCTGCTGAGAGTCTTTGTAGGTAGCATGGCCTCAATTACTTTCCGCCACGTCCACAAGTGCTGGACGCTCAGTAGGAGGTACGCAAGACGAGACGGATGCGGGTCGGACGAGGTGTGCATACCTCCTGTTACTGCTGAGAAGATATTGTGTTCGCGGGCTGTGGGCGAGTGGCATGCGCTCTGGCAGACAACCGGGAAGCCTTCAGCATGGCTGCTGAGACAGCTGTGACTAGGGCTACAGGTTAATCCCAAGGTCACTGAGCACCTGGCCTCTATGACACTAGTCGGATGGGATGCCGCGGTGACGGCATCCTTTGGAAAGGTCAAGCAACACTTCACAGCTATGCTGATGCAGACCATGGACGCCAAGTGCAAATATGATGAACGATCGTCTCCCAGAGCGCACGAACGAGCACTAGGACACAGAGACGCAGTCGTCCCGGGACTACGAGCGCAAAGTGACACTACTTCAGAAACGATGGCGAGAGCGCTGCGCACAGTTTCGAGATGCTTACGATACCACGTCAAGCGTCACATACACCGCAGCAGGCGGACAAACAAACGACGGGACTTACGAGAACCAAGACAAGTCGGCCGAGCACGCACTACGACCGAGAAACTGCAAACCTTCCCGGCCCTGTCCATACCACGCAGCGTCCTCAATTAGTAAGAGCAGGGCGCCATGCTCTGCGAGGAAGCTTTTAAAAGGCTCCAAAGAGTCCAGCAGCGTCGAACTCGTCATGTATGGCGAATCTCCACAGACTGCGCGGCCCACGTACCTCATCAACCCCGAGTCTCAGAATTCGAAAGGCTTCAAAGCGCCTCTCGGCGACGATCGTATAGAGAAGAGAGCCGAGCTGGAGATCACTGTGCTTGGGACCGACAAGTATGCTCGCGAGGTCAGCGCTCTAGCTATGCCGCTCCCCTACTCCACCGAACGCTCATAAGTGGCGTCTCACCATGAGCAGCTCAGCTTCGGTATGCTCTGGTGGCAGCCCGCACGGAATGAAGCCTCGGTGGGCGTTGGAACAACGAAACGTACTTGTTCCCTTTCGCGATCTGGACCTGGCGTTCTGGTAGATCGCCGGTAAGTCTATAACATGGCTGGCGACGCGGGTCGATCTTATGCTCTCGAAGACGTATCGACGATATCTCAGCATGAGAAGGTCACCATGTGATGTCCTCTGGCGTCAAGCCGCACGTAATGGAGCCTTGGTAGGCGTTGAAACATCGAAACATAACCGCGCCTCAGCGGGAGATGGACCAAGGTAAGAGCACGAAGAGTACCATGTTTCAAGTCTCTCATCGCACACGCACCACAGCAGATTAGTCTTCTTCAAGCTTTCCTCCTTCTCTTCTCCGCCTCGTCGCAAATTGTACAGTCTACTGTAGACCTATACGGTCACCTCAGACTGACTGACCTGCACAACGAACCGAGGCTTCTCCTGTATGCTCAGCCTCCTACATCACCTTTTACGATGGACGGCAACAACCGAGAGCCATATGATAGACGCATACTGGAGAGATTTAGAGACGCCAATACTGCGAACCACGCCTGGGCCAATGTTGCCCGTGCTCCAGGGGCGAATTTTGCAGTCGATGGCGGAAATCAGACTACCAGGAGCGGCCATGGCGGTGACGGGATGCGGCAAGCTTTTGCTACTGGGTTGAAGGATGGTGATCAGATGGAAGGCGTTAGCCAGCAACGCCAAGACGGTGGCTCGAGTGGGTTTGGGCACCGGCGATCCGACACAGTCGGCGAAGCGGCCGTACCGTCCCAGAGAGATTGTGCTTCGCGAAGAGATCAGGGCGGTCACGCCAGCGGGCCTATTGCTCGGAGGGAAGGAGGAGACAGGGAAGAGGAGGACAGTCCCTCCAGTCGCTGGTCGGAGCGGTGCTGGTGTGGCAGACTGCTTTGTCTTCACAACGACGGCAGATCGTGCCAACGTCTTGGGGTTGGAGCCTCTGGCCCGATGTCCCAGGCTTCGTCAGGACTTGGCCACGGCACTGGCAGGCAGTCCGCAGGTCCCGACCTGGTCAAAGGTCGCGGAGGCATAGAGCCGTCGGACAGGGGTTGTCTTCGCCGCGGGATGGGGCTTGAGTGCGGGCAATGTGATCACTGTGTCGAGGAGCAGCAGCTCATGCGTGAGGAGAGGATGGAAGAGGATCTGGCCGAGAATGCGGCAGCGGAAGTGGAGGCATTCGATCGCCAGCTGACTGTGCGGGAGCGCTTCGCTGCAGCTGAGCGCGCGACAGAGCGACTGGAGCGGCATCGAAGAGGCCGTAACAAACGGTGCGGCATCTCAAAATGCTCGTGGAGTGGTCGATAGGCTGAATGGCCCTCCATCGGCCGCTGGTAATGGGAACGAGCAGGGGAGCTATCGGCCGGCGCCCAGTCACCCCGACCCATTTGGGGGACCCAGGATTCGGACCTCAATGGGCCAAGGAGGCCTAACAGCGACCGCCGGCTCTCCTGCCCTACCCGCATCCGGCTCTCTGATTGGAGATCGGTCTCGACAAGGTCCCTTCACAGGGCTCTTCGATGTGTCGGGGCGCGCATATGGTACTCGGGTCGCAGCGCCGAGGGTACCTCCTGGTCTGCCCACCCCAGGACTTCAAGGTGGGGAGGAGCTCACTCTTCGTAATCTCGCAGATCTCGACGCAGATTTCACCTCCTTCTTTAATGATCAGCGAGAGAGTCCTGCCGAACGTCCTAGCACCAGAATTGCGAGACAGGATACGCCAAGGCCCACGGCGGTGAATGGTACGAGCAGCCATGGCTTCATTGGCGAGCAGGCAAGGCTGGAGGGAGGCTATGGGCCTTTCGTGGGTCAACGCCAAGCCAATCACGAGGGGGATGCGGCGTCGTCCATGGCATCGGCTTCGAATCAATTGATGGGTTCGCAGCCTACTCCCAGCGGGGCCGGGATGGCGAATCGCATCAATGCGATGTCTTTGGAGAACATACTGAATCGCCCGTCCGCTAGTCCTGCACCTGTAGCTCACAGCAGGGATACAAACAACGAAGTGAGCACGCCAAGGCCACGGCTTGGGTACGCACTCGACAGCCAGGAGCAGAGCGAGAGCGCATCAACGACACCGCCTAGACGCCGTACATCCTCCCGCACGCTGTCGCCTAGACCACCGCATCCCGTGGGCCGCCTCGACGATCCTTTCTACACACCCAACATCCAGAGAAATGCCCGCGAAAGCCAAGATCGATATGAGCAGGAGTACAGATGCCCTGTCCCGCCACTACCGCCGCCAGCAAAGTTCTTTGAATGTGTGCGTGACCAAGAGGACGCCGATGCAGCCAGGCTCAGTCCGACGCCGGAATCTCGTCGGAAGCGGGACCAACTGAATAAGCGTAGGCGGCAGGCGGATGAGGATAGGGCGGATGAGAGAGTGGGAAGGCGTCGGCAACGGCAGCGGGGTGAGGGTGAGGCGATGGACACTAGTTCGGACAGTAGACCAAAAAGCCGTCAGAGGGATGCTACGGGCACTAGTCCGGATCCGAGACCGAGGAGAGGACCAAATCGCAGGCGTTCTTCGGGCTCAAGACACTTTGAGCCCGAAAGCGGATGTGCACAGCAGTAGGAATCTACGGGTCCATCTGGCTGGGGTTGGGTTGCCGAGGAGATGTGCGGGAGGGTTGTGGTGTACGATGCTACAAGGCCGCCAATGGAGAGCTCGAGTGAAAGTTGTCATGATCGACTAGAGCTATCAAACCACTTCTTCACGGCATTGCTGCCGTCGTGGGCTGAGCGGAATACTGTTCACAGATGCACAGTCAGCAAATCAGAACAGCGTGGATGTAAATGTAGTACAGCAGCGAATGTGATAGATAGCAACGAATATCGAATGCGCCTTTGAACAACCTACATTGTCTCTCGGTCTCATCCAGTCCACTCATGAAGTCACTGCTATCGCCACCTTGCTGTACTGTTCGGGTATTCTGCGCTTTGTCTGCGATTTCATGGGCGCGTTTCTTGAAGGTCTACACTCATCACCCCTGGTCAGCATAGCTACACCACTATAGCAACCAAGCAAGCATTCAGGGAGATACGCACATCAAGCAAAACAGCACTCATCTCCTCCTCCTCAAACAACTCCAACATCCTCTCCCCCAACCCATAGAACCACTGCGCCTGCGCCCTCAAATCGACACTTTTCGGATCCGCTCTGAGCGCATTCATCACCCGATCTCCAAGAGCTTTAGGCATGTCAAGCGTGGCGAGACTTCCGGACGAGGGGCCAGCGGGTTTGGAGACGGCGAGCATTTCGCTCATCCAGAGCGGTAAATCGAGTTTGGTGCCGGCATCGATCGAGGAGCCGTTGTTGAGGGGGGAGAGGCCGGGGACGGCGAGGTCGAAGGTCGTGGGGGCTTTTTGGGAGTCGGTTAGGATGAGGGTTGGGGAGTAGTAAGCCATGGTGTAAGAGCGGCTGTATCGGACGGACTTCCAAATTGTGTGGCCAGATGGATATGTTGTTGCTGACCGAGTGACGCGTAGAAGATGTGCCTAAGTTGGTCGCCACTGGGTACGCGTTTTGTTGACTGCCTCCGGGCTTGGTATAGAAAGGCGGTCGGCTTGCTCGATTTCTCACTCAGCCTTCACCATTCTTTCCACAAACCATCGACTCCCCATCCGGTAGATCATACTCAAATACCCCTCTGTTGGTCGATCTAGTAGAGATACACATCGAAGCAAGTGCAATCGCGTCGGTGCTCATATTGCTGCCTCAGGCATCCTGTCAAGCTGGTGACGCCTCGTTTCCGCCTGCTAAGTCCGACTAGTTACACGACACAACCTCTCGACGACAACACCCACCAAGCCTCGCCATTTCTCAGCCATCGAAATACCTTCCCGAAGCTGCAGCGAAGCTTGAACAACGGATTGCCGCCTTCGCCATTTCCGAGATCGCCACCGGCGCCGAGAAACAGCTTCCAAACAGCCGAAACGGTGTCGTGTGCTTCGATTACCCGAGCAGCAATCCCCAGTGTCTCATCATCAGACGTACCCTCTCCGCCACTTCCAAAGCGCTCCAGACGCCAATGAGCTCACAAACACTACCCGAGACATAAGCACACACGCAGCATGGCCAACGGCATGCAACACGACCGCATAAGCGACCTCCTCAACGGCCACCAACACGCCAATACCGGATCCGACGATGCCTCCAGAGCTACCTCACCCGGCGGAGGCATCTACCGCAACAACGGCGGCGATGCAGACCCCAGCGTCGACATCACGGGGCTTGGACGAACCCGTCCACGAGTCTTCCCTTACGCCAGATACCTGCCCTACGAGACCGAGTCGCGCGAGCAAAGAGAAGCAGATCTAGACGAGATGATAAAGCATTTGTACATCGCTGTTGCCAGCGGAGACTTCCTACCCGGGGCGATACACTGGACGAAAGAGATACGCGGATGGATGAGCTTGAAGTTCGACCTCACGCGCAAACAGCGCATCTCGCTTGTAAAGCTGTACTACGAGCTCGCTCTCGCCCCAGGGCTGGAATACAGCGTCGCAGAGCGCTTCGCTTCGATGTTCATGGTGCTCACGAAGCGCAAGCACTACCTACGACCTGGTATCGACCTCACATTGGACTGGCGGCCCTTGTACAAGGAGATGAAGGTCTTTGTGCTGCCATCCGAGACCAGCACGCAGAACACGTACAGTTCTAAACGCAATGTTCGGACGCTTACGAAGCTCTGCACATTCGCGCAGCTGTTCTTTGACCCGAAGGAGATCCCTGCCATGCTGGAGGAGTTTCTGCCTTACTACAGCATGTCATTCTCGGAGCAAGCATTCGTGGTGCTTGGACTTCTCAATCTGATGTTGCCCACTTCTGCACCGCCGGATGGGGAGGAGAAGCTGCAGCCGCAGTACTACCTTCCTACCTTCTTCCATCTCTGGTCGACAGTGAACCGGAGCATGATGGTTGACATGCGGATGCTCGATATCTTCTCCAGACAAGCTAGGGACTGTTTGGGAGCAGAGCAAGTACCATTCGGACCATGCGGGCTGTTCACCGAGGAGCAGTCATCGCTAGTCTTCACGGCCGTCCTCCGATTGTTAGAGATCCCAGTCGGCCAAGCTACAACACCGTACAGCGCAACGGTCGATATAAGCGCCGGAAACGCTGTGCTGCTCGAGCGAGACCCTCGCAAGCATCCAGTCTCCCACAGCATCGCACGCTGGATCATCATGTCTCTCTCCCCAAAATGCCTAGAAGTAACAAACCTCAAGAGCACCCTCCACCAACTCGAAGGCCTCATCCAAGGAGTAGAGACTTTCTTCCACCCCTCCAACTCCGGGACCTGGACCAAACCCTTGGCGCAGCTCATCTATTACTTGGCCGACTTCTTTGTGATGAGATGGAACCGCGAGCAGAGCGGCGAGTACGACATTCCCGCCGGTCGCAAACTCAACTCCGAAGTCAAACGCCGTTTCGTGCTCTGCTTGCGAGACGTCGTTTTCATGGGCATCTACGCGAAGAGTGGGACAGCTATGAACTACAGTCTTAGTACGCTGCAATCTCTCGCTTACCTGGAGCCGAACCTCATACTTCCTGGAGCACTGCAGCGTATCTACCCGGCTATGCAAGGGTTAGTGGAGGTCCATCGTACAATTTCGTCCATCCGCGCATTGCAGATGTTGAGTAGAGTCATTGCAAGGACGAAGGGGTACAGGTGTCATTTGACTACTTTGCTGGGACTGGCATTGCCCGGTGTGGATGCGAATGATTTGGATAAGACGATGCATAGTCTGGCTTTCATTCAGGCGGTGTGCTACAACATCCCGTTGTATGATCTGACGAAGGCTCCGAAGTTGGCGAGTAGCGAGCTTAATGGTGATGATTATGAGATGATTGAGGCTTCTACGCCGGCGGAGAGTGCTGGGACGGGTGTGGCGATGGAGTGGATTAATGGTCAGATGGCGCGGTTTGAGCAGGAAGGGCCTGGTATTGAGATCGACTACATGGCTGAGTTGTCGGAAGAGGATGAGGAGTTGATCCTCAAATCCTCGACCGCCGGCTTCGCGGAGTTCGTGATCAGCTTTATGGGTCGGGTCTTCACTCTCCTACAAAACCTACCAGATGCCGCGCGCGTGAAGAGCGGCTCACCAGAAGAGAACGTAGTTAACACCCTTCCTGCGACTTTCAGCCCTCTGCTGGCGAGCTTGAGCCCAGAGCTCTACGACATCGCCCTCGAGCAAGTCGCCAAGTTCGCCTCTAACCATGTCGTCCATCAAGCTAGAGACGCGATGGCCTTTATCTGCAATACTCTCGTCAAGATCAACCCGAAAAAGGCTCTGCACCGTCTTCTACCGGATCTGATCAGCAGTATCCGCACCGAGATCACCGAGAATGGCGCAGGCAGTACCCGGACTACTGGCTCGGAGATCTTGCCCCGCGATCGCGCTCTTGTGTGGCATGTGAGTTTACTCAGCATGTGCGTCGTGCACGTCGGCAAGGATGTCCTGGATTTCCAGGACGAATTATTTGATTTGGCGGCTTTCATGCAGGATACCTGCAAAGGCATTCCTCTGGTCCATGTGAGCAACTTCGTGCATCATTTGCTGTTGAATCTGACGGTCACGTATACCGTGGACTACAGTTTGTTCAGCAAGGATGAGCTGAAGAGGGGTCTGAGTGCTGGGAGTTGGGGGAAGATTGTTGATCCTGGGAGTGTGGATCCGCAGTGGCATGTCCCGAGCCAGGAGGAGCTGGACTTTGCGGTTAGGGTTGCTGAGGGCCAGGGGGGGAGGGCGCTCAAGGCGCTCAATGAGCTGATCTCTGGGAGGGCGCCGGTCACTAGGGATGGCGTGGGCAAGGATTGGTCGGACGAGGTTAGCAGGAATCTGGTGCTGCTACGGCTGGTTATCTCGGGGTTGTGTCGCTTATTCCGATCGGATGATGGGACGGTCACGCCGTATACTTTCATTGATGTCGAGAACAACACTACGATGGAAGTCGATGCTCCCGAAGACGACGCAAACGATAGCGCTGTCGAGCTTAGCGAGCCGGACGACGAAAAGGTTAAGCGCTCTTTTCAATATGCTACTGGTTACCCGCTGGAGATCGGCAGCCCGCAGTACGAGACTGTACACAAGCTCCGGCAGACGGCGGGTGAGACGTTGCATAAAGTCCACCAATTCCTCATTAAGAACCAAGAGGATGACGTGCCTTGTTTCAATGCGCTATACACGGCCTACAGGAGCTGGTTCGTCGACATCGGTATCGAGCGATCTGCGCACGTTCTGGACAGGCTCACCAGGTTGCTTTCTGCGGACTGCCATCCCTTCAAGTTCAGTGGGACGAGGAAGCAGTATCCGCGTCCTCTGCTGGTGAGAAGAGCGAATCTGTACCATTTTCAGAGGTTGCGGTTCAACGAGCACCCACGCGCTGCGTCGGAGCTGGACAAAACCCTCCTGCTTGACCTCGCTCACTCATCGACATCGATCTACACCGACATCCGTCGCACAGCGCAATCCGCAGGCGAGCAAGCAGTAAAGAGCATCGTTGGCGCCAAACCGCTCATAATCCCACCCCTTCTTGAAGCGTTGGAAGATGCCCTCAAGAAGAACGACCACCCGCGCATTAAAGGTGCGGTGCACTCGCTTCTCTTCGGCAGCTTAGCGAAGCCTATTGGCAGGAACTGGAAGTTGGCGCCCAGGATGATCAAACTGTTCATTCAGGTCAGTGAGGCGGATCGGCCGAGCATTCAGAAGTTGGTGGCGGGGAGTAGTTTTACTATTCAGGATATGACCAAGGCTATGGATCGGATGGTTATACTTGATGAGGACATTCTCAAGGATATCTGGCCGGCAGAGTCGGATGGTGGGGAAGGGGTTGGTGTGAGGACGATAGCGCAGACGATTGAGGATGCGCAGGCGTTTGTGCCGGCTAAGAAGGCGAAGATTCAGAGGAGGAGGGCTATTGTTGAGAAGCGGAAGTCGGAGCTTGCGGCGGAGTTGATTGAGCAGATTAAGAAGAGCCATTGGAAGAAGGCTAGTAGGACGGCTGTGATGGTGGTTGGGCTTGACTATCGGTTTGAGAACGTCGCTTCGCCTGGTATGGTTGAGCTGGTGGTGAAGGGTGTTATTGATCCGCACCCGGCTCTCCGGGCGCTGTATGCTGCGAGCCTAAATGCGATCTTCAGCTTGGCGCAGACGAGGGCGCTGGTAGGGCACAGCTATGAGAATTACTTGCTTGATGCGCAGAAAGACCCAGATGAAGTGTCTATACCCACTGAGCGAGATGATCCGACCTGGACGCAGCGGTACCTGGAGGCTTTCGCGAAGCCGGAGACGAAGGCGTACATCGATAGCGATTACCCGGGCTGGCTGGTCTGGCAGAAGAGCATGCGCGGTTTCCGCGTCGGGCCTAGCCAGTTGCAGTACGATGAGGTGGAGACGGCGGTGCGGAAGAAGATGGGGTCTTTCATTGATCGGCATTGGCTGTCTACTTACTTCGGCTACATGAAGCAGGAGCCGCGGGACAGCCACCACGATCGGTTCAGAATGTCGAACTCGATGATTGTGGCGTATGCCATGGACCTCATGTCCGATGGCCACACGGTCGCGACGTGGGAGGACTTCAAGGATCTGACGCAAGCGGTTTATGGGGATGGGAGTGATAAACATCAGCACCGCGCTATGTCGGAGATCATGGGAGCTATGTTGAGTAGCTCGGAAGACTTCGAGGAGAAGTTGCGGGAGCAGATTTGGGAGTTTGCGTTTCCGATTGTGAGGCGCATTATTACTGATGGGTTGACGCCGGAGAATAGCGGGTACTGGTCGACGTTTGTTACGCTCATCGTCGGAGGCAAAGATCCGCGTCGGGCGTGGCCGCTGGTCGACTGGCTGGCAAGCTTCAGGCTGGATATGGGGACTAATGCGGCTTTCAAAGAGAGCTCGAAGATTACGATTCTGCAGCTCGTTATTGCTTCTGCGGGTTGGCATTTCCAACTCGAGAGGCCTATTGTTGAGGATTTCCTGGAGCACCTTGATCATCCGTACAAACAGGTACGTATAGAACCCCCGGGAGGCCGTTCCAGGCATCTGAAAGCACTCCAGACTTTGTGAGAGATTTGCTGACCCTTATACCCAGGTAAGAGAGGTCATGGGTGCCACGCTAGCGACAACTTTCAAGACGAGGTACCATGAGAGCTACAAGGATGTGCCGACGTTGCTGGAGACGCAGAAAGCGGCTTCGGTGACCGGTACGAGGCCGTACAACCCGACTGAAGAATTCACGGCTATCGTTCAGGACGTCATGGATCGTTTGGAGAAATGGCGGTTAGAGCGACCGGCTGGGATACAGACACCGACGCCCTACACACAGGCCAGCAAGACCGTCCTGCTCTGGCTTGATTCCACGCTTTCGTCCTATGACTGCACGGTTCTAGTACCCTTCTTCCCGAAGGCTTTTATGGAGCAATTGCTGCACATGATGGATATCAAGGTACGGATTCGATAGGCAGCAAACCCGGGAGGCCGCTTCAGACGTCTGAAGCACTCCAGACTTTGTGAGACATCTGCTGACCCTTACACCCATCGCTTCTAGGAGGACCCTGAGCTGCAGTCGCTGGCGTACCACGTTTTCAGGCATCTGCCTAATATCCCGCACAGGCCCGGTGAAGATGAAGCTTTCGTTCGGTCGCTCATCAAGATCGGGACAGCGTCTACAAGCTGGCATCAGAGGCTGAGGGTGCTTATTAACATTCAGGTCATATACTTCAGGCAGCTGTTCCTTATGCCGGAGGCGCTAGCAAAGGATCTGCTGAGGTGTGTACGGGATATGTTGCATGACACACAGCTCGAAGGTACGTTGTCTCCCCCGGTACTAGATCATCGACAGCCCCGCGCGGAGATTACCAGCTGCCGTTGGCTGGTTTTTCATGCTGAGATACTACGTGCCCGTGCTGACCCAGATACTTGCAGTTCGCCTCGGTGCTGCCGCAACTCTTGGCGGCATGGTTCGCTGCTCACCGCTCGGATTCCGGGATGCGGCTATCTCCGATTTGAAGAAGCACTTCACGAACCTCTTAGTCAAGAACCCGCTACCCAAGAAACCAAAGGGCGCTGCGAAAGACAGCACGGGTACCAGCACACCGACGCCCGAAGGCAACAAGCTTGTCCTGACACGGCATGCGGCTGTGCTGGGTCTTGGCGCCCTTGTACAAGCGTTTCCGTACACGTCTCCACCGCCAGAGTGGTTGCCTGAGGTACTTGCGACGCTTGCTGGACGTGCGGCGAGCGACCCTGGTACAGTGGGAAAGAGCGTGAAGACTATCTTGAGTGACTTCAAGAAAACGAGGCAGGATACCTGGCATGTGGATATGAAGGTGAGTAACCGTCTGTGGCAGGTTACAGGATAGATTGACTGACATCTCATTACAGGCGTTCAAGCCGGAGCAGCTGGAAGACCTGGAGGGTGTGTTGTGGAAGAGTTACTTTGCCTGAGATGGGGACCTCATAAAGTTGTGATCAATGCATCTTTGCAAGCATGGCGTGGGGCGTTAGGCTTTCAGGGAGACCACTCGTACGCTGTGTATGACTATGACTACCAAGAGAGGATACGGCGTAGCAATGATGCAGCATTTTCTGCTTTCGCACATGGCTTGATAGAGATACCCGCGAAGTATAAAACGCTGCAATTGTTCTTCGGCTGATGGCTGGCGCCTGTCATACACGAAAATGCATGCTGGTGATACAGTCAAGTGACTTCCTTGCCTTCAGCTTTTACGCCCTTCACGACTGCCGTTGTCCCTCCTTGTCAAGCGAACCATGGACGACGCCTAGAGACTGCAGCTATCCGTGGCTGGATGATGTGAACGATTGGTCTGTGAGGATAGCGATAGCTGCAATAGCCTCAATCAGACAGTCCATATGCGATAGCTTCCATCTGATTGTCTTCCTGGGCATCCTGTCAGGGTGTTCACTTGCATGCCGGATGCGTTCGCTACCGCTGTTCCTGTGGAGTTGTGACGAATGAGCGTGGGAATTCACTTGAGCTTCGCGCGGCGGAGGTGTTCCGCACTGGACCGCACACCCAATCTAGCTGCTTAATCTGCATCTTTGCCTTGCTGGGCAGTTTCAGGTCGCCTTTCTGGCATGTCACAGGATGAATCAGTGCGACCGACTGCTGATTGTGGCGGAGCTGTCTGCGGCCTCATAAGGATGCCTTCCGAGCCTTCCTTTCGGCTGCTCGCCGTTCACCACTTTTCACCGCTTCGACTGTCTCGGCTCGCCTTATTCTCCTACTCACGAACGACGTCCTGAGCGAGTACATCTACCTTGCTGGTTCCCACGAAGTGATGAAGTGAAAAGTGCTCGAATCGTGGGCTGCCAAGTCGAGACGCCACGCCCCACTCGGATCTGATCGTCAGGCACAGAAGAACATGCCGTTCCTCACCAGTCGAAGGAGGAAGCCGTCAGGCCCAATCGATGCGTCTTCGAACACGCCGACTACTGCGCTACCCTATGGCAATGCCCCATACAATAATACCACCGCTTTCCTTGCGGTCCAGCATACAGGCTCAAGCCTGCCGATGACTCCTCCGCCAGCGTACCAAGCGTACTACGACAACAACTACCTTCAACCAGTACCACCGTATGCCACGAACTACCAATCGCAGCAGAGTCTGGTGCCATATGGTCCGCAAACTTCACCTTCAGCTTGGGCTTCGACATCGACGCTTGACGTGGCTCGTCCACAGACTGCAGGAGCTTGGGGACAAGGCCAAGGCTGGCCAGACGATGGAGGCAATGCTGCTAGGCCGGCGACCGGCGGCAGCGCTACTTGCGCGGTCGCTCGTGGAATGAATCAGGGAGCTGCTTTCTGTGATCGAGTAGCAGCAAGGCTGAACGATGTACTGTCTCGGCCTGATGTAGAAGCTACCGACGTGGCGCAGCTGGACGCCTTGACACGCGAGTTGGAGCTGGAAGACCAGAGTACACAAACCGAAGCAAGTAGACGTCCCGCGGCAGCGAGACTGAGACCGGTCACGCAGCAGCAGAGCCCTGGCCACAGTGTCATTAGCTTCAGGAGGACGTGGATGTATGCAAACTCCCGCCTACCGCCTGCGATGGTCCCCTTCAACGTATACCTGCCGACCTGGACGCTTGTGTGTAGGGCTGCACAAGCATCCATGGATGTGTACAGGCGTCCGCCGAGAGACCAGCGCGAGCACTATACGGATGCGGACCCACGTCAAGGCACGAAAGCCACGATCATCAAGAGCCAGACTGTGGACGACAGGAAGTTGCTGGTCGTGGCGATCCGTGGGAGTCAGAGGAACATTGTCGATTGGACCGTCAACTTTGCTGTTGCGCCTACTCAGCCTGTAGGCTTCCTCGACGATGAAGGCAATGCTTGCCATGCCGGCTTTCTGCAGGTTGCTCGAGCCATGGTAAAGCCCGTGGCCGCTCAGCTACGAAAGTTGATCGAGCAAGATCCGTCATGGGCAAGTAGCTCGCTCATGTTCACCGGGCATTCGGCTGGCGGTGCCGTCGCAAGCTTACTTTATATGCACATGCTTGCAAGGACCATTGATTCTGACCTGACAGTCCTCGCTGGTGTCTTTCGGCGCCTACATTGCATTACATTCGGGACGCCACCGCTGTCCTTGCTACCGTTGCAGCTTCCTGCGTCGCGTAACGGGAGGAACCAATTCCTGTCCTTCGCGAATGAAGGTGACCTCGTCGTACGTGCAGACTGGGCCTACATCAAGTCTCTCGCACAGCTTCTAGCTGCGCCTGCACCGAGCACCCCAAGCCGTCATCGTTTGCGAGAGAGGGTGTCTCGGCAGGGGTTGCGAGGGGGAGAGCCAGTCAGCCGTCGATCGCAGCCTCCGAGATGGTCCGTACCGGAAGCTTCGCTCTCGACTGCTGGCCGCATGGTATTGCTTCGCGAGAAGCCGCAGAGCTCGAATCGTCGAGTTGAGGCTGTTCAGGTCTCGGACGGTGAATTGCGTGGGGTAGTGTTTGGTGATCCCGCCATGCATATGATGGCGCTGTACAAGCAACGAATTGATTGTCTTGGATTTGCCGCTGTGACTGGCGAAGACACTGGCTGAAGCTAACATCGAGAAGTGTGCTCTCGATGTGAACGTCAGATGTCACGAGGTCATATTTAGCGGCGCCTGGAACGTTCTCCAGCGTGAAATTCAACCTCACTTCACAGCTCCAGCGTCCAAGCTGCGGCTTCAAAGGGGATCAAAACCTCGCGACAAGCACACAACTCTTCGTCAACTAACAATCAACATCACCGCACCACGCGATCGCAGACTACTCATATCATACAAAGTCACCTTATCGCAGTGCGTATACTGATGGATGGCACCCTTGGAGGCCGTCTCAGATATCTGAGACTGCCACATGCTTCTGGAGACAGCTGCTAACCCTTACACCCATCACTTTTAGGCCCACACAGCAAGATGGACGCCGCGGACGCGAACGGTGACGCGCCGGTCACACCACAGCCACCATCGGATGCAATGAGCATCAGATTCAAAGATGCCAGTGGTTACGAGGTTACATTCAAGCTGAAAAGCACCACAAAGCTCGGCAAGGCAATGGATGCCTTCTCAGCGAAGGCGGAGAAGGACCCTAAGACGCTGCGCTTCCTCTATGAGGGCGAAAGAGTCCTGAAGGACGCTACGCCGGGTGATGTGAGTACACGGAGCTCTGAGACATGGGTATTGGATCACTGACATGTGTGTAGCTGGAGATGGAAGACGACGATGCGATTGAGGTTCACATGGAACAGATCGGCGGAGGAGAGGCCGCTTAGTGATCCCTGGATGTGGAAGCGCGTAAGGTGAGTCTCCTGCGATCGACCATAATGGGAAGGCATACGTACTGATATGTTGTTGGAGAGCAGCATGATGGAGGGTTACCTCCACGACTAACGTCAGCATGCAACGCGCGATGGCTACGAAGCATGGAAGAGGTACAATTTGACCAGGAGCTCGAGGTTAGAGGTCAGAGGTCTCGGGTGCGATCAAGTGGGTAGGCTCAGTGAGCCGTTGACGTAGCATATATCTCGAGAGTGAATACCGTCGTCCTCGCTCACGGCGTTTAGTATGCCAACTTTCTTCTCCCCGTCCAGCTTCTGTCACCAATCGCATACCTACGGGCAGCCACTTGTCGTTGCGCGGATTAGTGATGGCACTTCTGAGTGCTTTGGCTTGGTCTGCATCGAACATCATAACAGGACCCTTGAGAGATGAGAGAAATCTACCATAGCACGTCTCAGAGCACGCCTTGCTGAGCCTTACCGAGCTATGCACAGTAATACTGCTGACTGAGCACCTGCTCCACTTTAAAACACGTGGGGCGAACTTACACTTCACGTAACATTCCACGCAGGAAACAGCTTCTTTCAAGCTCGGGAGTGTAACAACACCTTACCAGCATCCTAGCACTCGGAGAAGAATTGTCGCATCGCGATCGTCACCTGTACAGAGATTTATACCCAAGGGCCAGAGCTTGCTTGAACCCCCAATTGCAAGGAACTCACCGCAATCATGCCTGTCACAGTCTTAGGAGATCCAGACGTGAATCGACTATTGCACTCATTCGACCGCAACGACATCCTTCAGCTCCAGGAAAAGCTCGCGGACGCACTACATTGGTACTCGACGAGCAGCGATGACAACGACTGCTGCTCCGACTTTCAGCCCGAGCGAACGTCTCTGAAGCGAAAAGATGGTTCTACGACGCTATTCATGCCTGCAAGCAGCTTAGATGGACAAGGGATCAAAGTCGTCAACGTCGTTCCGCCTGACAGCTCTGGCCTCCCAGCTCTGGCGGAGAACTTGTCGCTGTCGAGTCAAAGCTCTGCATCAAGCCCACGGAACTCGCTATCCACCACAAGCACGACCGAAAGTTCGACGTCCAGCCCGCGGAACCCTTTGTCCACTGCACGCACCTCAACGGACAGCATGAACATCGAGCAAATGTCGGCCTCCTCAAAGGCTCCGGCAAAGCCAGCGGTCTCAACAATCAATGGGTCTTTGACCCTGTTGGACAACCTGGGCCGAACAACGGGTTTGATCAATGCCGCAGAAG
>JAKLLW010001288.1:0-16550 GCA_022814695.1 Neocatenulostroma microsporum
GCTGTGTTGACGTCCTGCATAAACAAAGGCGGCTCACGACGAGGATATCGATGACCCCATGGCGTCAGGCACTCGACCCAATGCGGAGGACGATCCCGCCAACGACTTCTGTCAGCTCTAGCCACACCAGACGGAAGCGATCACAAATCTGAGTTGGTTCGGCAGCTTCATTTAGTGCAACCTCCACCCAGCCCAGCCGTGCTGACACCAAGACACCTCCGTTTCTGTTGGAGACTTTAGTGCCGCGAGCTTAAATGCACCTCTTTACTGCGTGGTGGCACCAGCCACTAATTGCTGTGGGATGACCTCAAGACTCTGGATGCGCTTGATTCCCTGGATGCGCTTGATTCCCTGGATGCGCTTGATTCCCTGGATGCGCTTGATTCCCTGGAACCTGTGCTGCACGCACTTTACGACGGCGTGCGAGCAGCCAAGAGAGGCAGAAGTGCTGCAAAGCAATGTATACTGATTGGACTCCCGCGTACGCTGTCATCATAGTTTGACTTCCGTCGAGGATACTAATAACTAGGTTTCGATCCTGCTGCCAAACTCAGACTCTCCCCTGCAAGTCCGTGGCTCCGTCGGAGCTTTTGCGAGACCTTCACTGCGACATTGCTGTAAAGTCTAAGAGTCAGAAACAGATATCTGCTCGCCTGCCACGGGGGTGTGTGTTTCAGGAGCGTCTGCGCACTCGAGCAGCGCCGACGCTGCACGACTTCATGGAATCCGTTGACTGCTGCTGAGTCTGAGCGGTTATCATGACTGATGTATGTAGTAGCCGCGGAGGCACACCGGGTAGATCTGAGGCTCGCTCGACGCGAATTCTCCTGATCAATGCTTATTTTCGAGAGCACAGTCATCAAAGTGGATGTCGTGGTTTAGAAGAGACTCGCCGGCAGTCGGTCGTAAAGCTTTGCGAAAGCAACTCCGGGAGGCTCGATGGCGAAGAACATCGTGGACTGCGTCGGCCATGCCAGGCGCCGATGTGGGTGGAGTAGCACAACCATTGACGGGAGTCATGTTGTTTCTGATTGGAACGGTCACACAAAGGCTGACCATGGGCGATTCGACGGTGGTAGAGGCGCCACATGGGCCATGTCCACAATTCGTTTTGTGGCACGAAACAGAACCCGACAGCCTGGATTTGTTATCAAACACAACGCCCATGATGGCTAGACTGGTTGGAGCTGTCTCACTGCAGTTCGCGATGGAGTGTGGGTGCATGAACCCGTTCTCGCGATCATACCGCGCTGTCTGACGAGCTGACGTCTCGTGCAACCATACGTTGGAGCGCATGAACAAAGAAACCGACAACAAAGATGTGCAGTCTTCGCACGATGTGGTTGTATAACCGTCGACAGGGGTGCGACACGTTCATGCGATCAACGGCCAGGCCACGGGTAGATCTGTATATGCACGTCCGGAACACCCTGCGGCGCAAGCCTTCAGCACCCCTTGCATTAGGGCCATCCCGTTTACGATATCACGCCAGCGGACCAAACTTCAAGGCCTGCCTAGTGCCGGTACGTCCTCAGTCGTGATTCATGGGAAAGCAGGACGGAAGTCGGCGTCTGCTGTGAGCTATCTTCTCGTCAATTATTCATATCGCACGGCCGATCGCTGGTTAGGTTGACAACGTGCTCCGAGCAGATCCTAGCGGCGAGCGGTACCTCCTACCTACTGAGCTTTATCACTCTCAAGCCTTCTCTTCTTTCTTCAACCTTGCACACATCTGGTCACTTAATCGAACTTCACCTTAACCTACCGCCGCTATGCAGCCCTTGACGCTCATTGTTGCTGCTGTCGCCCTCGTAGGCTTCGGCTTGCTTTCGCTCTTCAATGCCCTTCAAAGAAGGTCGGCCTGGCACAAGAACAAGGGAAGCGAGCCTCCAGGGCCGGCGCTCATCCCATGGGTTGGACGCGTTCACGATCTGCCAATTGAGTACATGTGGCTGAAGTTCAAGGAATGGGCCGACACCTATGGACCACTATACCGGACGCAAATGCTTGGTGATTACTTCATTGTCATTACCGACGAGAAGATTGCCGAGGACTTGCTGGTCAAGCGTGGAAAGATCTATTCCGACCGTCCCCAGATCAGGTCACTATTTGATCCGAAGAGCACCAATGGGTCCATGGAGTATCTGCCACTTATGGGCAAGAATGGTATGTGACACCGGGTAAGATGTACACAAAGCTCGATACTGATGTCGTGTAACAGAGTATTGGGCGCGCCAACGGAAGTTCACCCACGCCTACCTGATGGAAGCTACAAACGCTCGCTACTACGGCACTCTATACCACGAGGCCAAGCGCTGGAACATGCGCCTGCTCCAAGACCCGGACAACTTTGCTTTCTATCTCGAGGACTTCGCATCGAAGGTCGCATGTCAGCTTACCTGGGATGACTCCAGCCTCAGCGAGTATTGCACTAAGAGTGCCTGGGGCCTGTTGACTCAGATGTCGCCGGCCGGCCCCATAACCAACGCTGTCACTCCTCTTTGGCACCTTCCGTTCCCAATCAACCCTTGGAAGATCGCTGAACGCAAGCGACACGATGAGCAACAAGCATGGTGGATGGACAGATTGCTTGCCGTTCGTGGCCAGATGGACAAGGGCCAGGCCCGCGCATCCTTTACTCGCACTTATCTGGAAGGCGAGAAGACCGGCAATCTCTCTGGTGACTACGAGGCATCTTCTGCTCTCGGCATGATGGCTCTTGTTGCTATCTTCACCGTCGCCGGACCCTTGTACTACTTCCTGCTAGCTATGGTCATTCACCCCGAGTGGCAGAAGCGGTGCCAGGAGGAGATTGACGAGAAGTGCAAGGGCCGCATGCCAGAGCTCACCGACATGCCAAATCTTCCAGTCCTTCGCGCTTGCATCAAGGAGACCATGAGATGGAGGCCAAATGTACCTACTGGAGTTGCTCACGAGCTCATGGAGGATGACTTCTACAACGGCTACTTCATACCTAAGGGCGCCCGTCTCCTGCCGCTCGACTACGCTTTTCTACGGAACGAGACTAAGTACCCCGACCCTGAGAACTTTAGGCCAGAGCGATGGTTGGAGGCGAGCTGGCCTACCTACCAAGAGCCGCTCAGCCAGTTCCCTACCATCATGGGCATGACATCTTTTGGCTGGGGTCAACGTGCCTGTCTCGGTCAGTCGCTCACTCGGGACGAGACTTTGATCGGTTGCGGAAGCATTCTGTGGGCATACAACCTCACCAGGAAGGTCGGACCAGACGGCAAGGTCATTGAGCCATCCATCCACAAGTCCAACTCGCTTCTTATCGTCAAGCCTGACGCTTACGAGATGTCCTTCGTCCCACGCAACGAGAGCCGGCGACAGGAGGTCGTTAGTCTTTGGGAGGAGAGTAAGGCATCGGATGAGGCCGAGCGCCTCGCCTTTGCGAAGGCTGCTGAAGCTGGTACTGGCACTGCACCTGTTACTGAAGTTGCGGCATAATGGTTGGATACATGTTTCGAATACCCCTGCTTATTGCGCGATGCTTGCGTTTGGCATGGAGAAAGATTTGGAACTGGAACCTAGATGATTGCTTCGTCTCTGCGTTGAGCGTTCGAGCCTTTTGTTCTTTTGTACCACCTAGGTAGTTGACCTTTGTAAGGTCATCGTAATACGCTGTACAGCACAATTTGACAATCATAAACGTTCTCAGCACAATGTTCAAAGCTTTACTTCTGATCCCTCGCCATCAACATTGCAGTTTCTATCACAAATCGTCAAAACATCAACGCGTCGTGTGAAACGCGTTGTTTGCAGGCTGGGTCTGAGACCGACCAGCCGGGTGGTCATGCAATAGGAAAACCATGCTGTGTCACGTTGCTGGTGTAAGTTTCTGATACCCTTGACATGTGACACTATTCTTGATGGATTTCAAGCCTTCCTCAGTTGCTTGTCACTTTCTACGTAACAGACTAACATCGCAAAGAACACCAGTACTGGAATCCTTCGCGCTGTACGACCAATTGACCACCGGAGATCACTCCGCACAAAACGACAATTCGCCGCTGTCAATTAACGGTCTCCAGGCACTTCCCCAGCTCAAATGGTGAGATTTGAGATTTCGAACAGCGAAGACGTTCCACCCTGACGATGCCCTCCGGAGAGAGAGGAGCCGATGTACCAGCATCCGCCAAGAGCTGTCAACGGCTGGCCCACTGTGGGTGCATCTCAGCCGAACTTAAGCGGAACTGAAATCGACGTTACTCGGCGGGAGCACGGAGAGATCGTTTTGCGTCCGCTGTGCTGCCAGAGGTCATCAGAGCCGAGACTTGTCGGAACAGAGAGCGACACGCAGCCGGACTGCCGTCGAGCGAACAACGGTATGTGTAGCCCACCCAGAGCCCAGCTGAGGGCTCGAGGCGCTGTATGCTATTTGCGTGCTTTCGAGTCCTCATCAGGGCCCCTTGTACCCTGTGAGCCCAAGATACCCTTGGCTGTACAGAATGGATGACGGCATGAAGTTACGGAGGAGGAGCTCGATGCACGACCCCAGCTCACCAGCCACAATGCAAGGACTTCTGACACCTACTCGGATTCGCGCTCCGCATCCGCAGCAACGCTAGCCATGAGGGCGTCAAAGTACTCAACACGTTATTTCGGCAACTTGCATGTGATGAAACTGCTTCTATAATGTGCCTCAGATATCGGGCTTGTAGTTGCCAGGCACTGCTGCAGCAATGAGACTTGCGAATCGCTGGTGGTACCTGCGCATCGGTGAGTCGGGCAGAAGAGACCTTGCATGTGCTGCTCATGAAGGTTACGCTAGGTTGACCAATGCTCTAGAGTAGTTGAGAGCTCCGTCTCTGCAGGACTTGCGTAGGTAATCCTGAGGTTCTGGTCTGTCTTCCCTACATTCTGCATCACAGCCATCACAACAAAGACGATTGTTTGAAGTTTACTCTAGCATTCATACTTCTTCCATCTTGTCCCACAAGAGATAACAGTCCAACAATATCCCTCGAAACAATGGCGAAGAACATCTTGGTCACGGGTGCTACTGGCAAGCAGGGCGGTGCAGTCATTGCAGCTCTTGCCAACTCCGCAGACTTCACACTGCTCGCCCAGACACGAAATGCATCTGGAAGCGGAGCTGAGAAGCTGAAGTCCCAGGGCAGCAACATCAAGGTGGTTCAAGGCGACCAGGAGGATGTACCAGGGCTCTTCGAGAACGCAAAGAAGGCAGCAGACGGTCCGATCTGGGGTGTCTATAGTGTGCAGATCTCGCAGGGCAAGGGTGTCACTCATGAGGGTGAAATTAAGCAAGGAAAGGCCATGATAGACGAGAGCGTAAAGGCGGGTGTTAAGCACTTCGTATACAGCAGCGTTGAGCGCGGTGGGGACGAGGCAAGCTGGAAGAACGAGACTCCGATTCCGCATTTTGAGTCAAAGTACCAGATCGAGCACTACCTGCGCGAGAAGGCTGGACAGATGGGATGGACAATTTTGAGGCCTGGTAATCTACGCTCAGCCATCGGATAATGTGGTGCTTTGCTGACAAGTTCTAGTGGCCTTCATGGACAACCTCCAGCCCGGCTTCCCTACCCAAGTCTTCATGGCAGCCATGCGAGACACCCTGAGCGGCAAGCCGAACCAATGGATCGCTACACGCGACATCGGTATCTTCGCCAGCAAGGCATTCCAGAGCCCAGAGAAGCTCAACCACAAGGCCATCGGTTTGGCTGGTGATGAGCTTACGCAAGACCAGCTCAGCCAGGCTTTCGAGAACACGACCGGCTCGCGCATGGACGGCACATTCTGGTTCTTGGGCGCATTCTTGAAGTACATGGTGACGGAGCTTGGTGTCATGATCAACTGGTTCGGCAGTGATGGGTACAAGGTGAACATTCCAGAGCTTAGGAAGATGCATCCTGGTCTGATGGATATGGAAACTTGGATCAAGCAGGAGAGCGCGTTCCCGAAGAAGGCATAGGGTCATGGTGACAACGGTCAAGGCGTCCGGTTGTGTACTCAGGTAGAGAGCATGTAGCACCGGGGCGCCCGGAGTATTCAGGCACTGGCGATGCGTGTGAACGTGTGAAGGGAAGGAAAACACCGACTAGAATCTTGACAAGGCGCTCTATGCTTTCCGGTCGTTCAGTCTGGCCTGCTCAGCCTTCTCCCTACGAGACCACGAGAACGAGAGTCTACTGTATCAATAGTTCACGGTCGTTACCACCTTCGCCGCTTCCTGGAGTCGTTGAAGGTGATCTAATAATTGTCGGGACCGGCCACACGTCCGCTCTTGACGCTAGCTGACTTCAACTTCACCTCGAGTCTTTCTCCTCCTTCTTCTTCTTCCCGTATGCTTCATTTCACTTGCTCAAGATTCGGCTTGTCGGACTCCCGGCATCAGTCCGACGACGAAGATAGAAAAAGACAGCACTCAAGACTACTATGGCGTAGCTACCATCGCAATGAGAGTTTGCAGACAACACGGGCTAGAGGTGAGAGGTCTACTCAGGACGCAAGAAAACTTGGTCACGTAGGTTCTGCATTCGAGATACTACTTCGTCGAAGCTGTCTGGTCTATAGAAGTACAGCAGTAAGCTCTGCACGCTGATGGCCATCGCAGAATGCAAGCAAACGGAGGCATTCAGCGCCGCCAGCTATATGCAATGCTCCGTAATCATCACATCATGATCATCTTTGGACAAGAATCGCCTAAGCGCTGGTCTCATCAAGGTTGGCGTACTGCCCCTCCTTCGTCAAGCCTTCCTGTCTCGGACCGGCACCGCCAGCAACCGGCGCATCAGCAGCCTCCATCTTCCCCAGCGCTACACGACCCGGATCGTTCTTCCCACCGATATCAGTCGTGTAACTCGCATTCGGCGCGTCCGAGCTGAAGCCACCCTCCTGGATGTTCTTGCCCTTGGGCATGAAGTTGTCACCCTGAGACGGGGCGGGGTGTGTGGTGTACCCTGGGCCTCGAGCGCCTTGCTCGCCGTCCGCTGAGCCGCCGTAGCCGCCGCTCGACCCACCGCTCGACCCGCCAGAGGAGCCACCGCCAGCAGCAATGTTGTAAGTGGGACCTTGGCCGCCGCTCGGCATGTTGGTCGTCTCCTTAGCCCAACCTTCCTGTGCTTGTCTGCTCTCGGCGTCGACTGCTGGGTTCAGAGTGGTGGCGCCGGATGTGTCGGTGTTATTTGCTGTGGTGCCTGCAGAGGACTGACCCATTGGGCCCCGAGCATCGGAGTTGGCACCGAAGGAGCCGCCACCTTGGATCGACTCGCCGGCGAGGGAGTCGTTGGTTACGACGCCTGGGTTCTCGTTCTTGGGGTTGTTGAAGGTCTCGGGGTCTTTGGTGACCTGAGGGACTGTTAGCAGACGATTGGAGCAAAGGTGGCGGTGTTGGTAAGCTCTTACCTTGGTGCCTGCTGAGGAAGACATTGTGGGTGTGTGTTGTATGAGCTTCTTTGGTCTGATGGAGTGCTTCTAAAGTTGTGTTGGAGATGGAGACAGTGTTGTATGTCTTGAGGTCGAAACGGATCTGTGTGACTGTGAGAGAGGAATCGGTTTCATGCAGGTACGAGCAGCCTGTGTATGTCATACAGTGTAATAGCTGTAGCTGCTGTTTGAACTGACGTAATGGCGGGGCAAATCTGCGAGAGCATTCACATGTCAGCAATTAGGCAGCCCGATACAGCGGAAATTGACAGTAACCACGGTTGCCAGCTCAAGAGTACAGTACCTCCCGTGAGAGGCCAAGAGCACAAAGCACTGCAACTCATGGTAAAGAGTGAGTTTACGGGACGATATACGACGCGGAGGCACAAGAGCATGGTCATGCGAGCAGAAGGTACGGTCGAATCGAAGTTCTCGTTACTCTAGCCACCGCGACACGGCGTATCTGTAGCTTTTTGGTTGCTCACCAGAGCCCCATGCCTCACGATGCGGCAGACCCGACAGCCACAGCCGCCGTTGCCAGCGCCGTTGAGCTCGTTCGTCATCTCGTAGCTTTACGGGCAGACTCCTCTATGGCAGCTTGCTGGTGTCAGCTGGATCGGACTTCTGCGGGTAGCCGTAATCCTTGTTGGTTGTGTCGTCAAGCCCGGCCTTGCCCTTCGCCTCCCTCGTCACAGCGTCATTCGGGATACCGCTCAGACCCTCAGCGGACTCACGACCGACACCCTGGCCCTTCGTGTTCGTGCTGAAAGCTTCGCCATCTGTCCTCACCGCGCTGTCACCCGTAGCTGGCTCACGGAGAGCATCGTTACCGTGGGAGAAGGTGTCCGAGACGCCGCCGGAGCCGACGTTGACTTTGCTGCCGTCTGCGCTGTTCCAGTCGGAGGCGGTTGGTGGTTGCTCAGGAAGCGGGAGGTTGCCCTTGCGCTCCTCGATGATCTCTTTCTTGTTCTTGGTCTCGGGGTTGGAGTCGACGAGGGACTGGAAGCAATGTTAGCAAATGGCATTTGGCTGATGAACCATATATGTATCTTACCTGTGCAGCTGCTCCCGACGAGCCCTTAGGGATGTTGCCACCTGGGTGCAGGTTGGACTCGTCGTGCTCAATCCTCCTCAAGTCCTCCTTGGTGGTCTCGAAACCGGTGCCTGACATGATGAAGGTTGGTGTGATGTGTTTGGCTACGCCAATGGGTCAGCGGTCGGTTTTGCAGCTACAGCCTGATAAACTTACTCTTGGAAAGGTGTGATGAAGGCGATGAACTGCTGAATTGGCGCTTGTGTGTGAGTTCAGTCGAATGGTAAACTGTACTGTACCTGAGAATGCAAGCTTGACCTGCAACCCGAAATTTCCAGGTCGTTCCAGGTTGGAGGGGTCGTGTGCGGATGATGCAATGTTGACGACGATAGAGGCTCGGCGGCTTCCCGGGGAAAACAATTTTTAGGGTTAGGGTTAGGCGTTTCGGACGGGAGGGCCCGAGGGCAATCAAATATTGATCAATTTGAATCAAATGTTGACTGTTAAGCTGACTGCTCAGCCTTGCGGTTGGTCCAGCTCGTCCAACAACGTCGTGATACCCTTATGAGATGAACACCTTCCTGATCAATCCCTCATCCCACTGCTCGCCTCCCAGCCCTTCCGTTGGGTCTCTAACAAGCCCTCTACTCACGCCCAGCTTCTCGTTCAGACTCTTGAGTCTCTCCCGTCCGAAGACCCTCCCGTTTGGAAGCACGACCGGATCATCTTCCATGTAGCTCTTTGTATGATGCGCATAAGGTACTCCGCGTGCCAGCTCGTTGAGCTCAGTACTGCATATCGGACATACAGGTGCGCCGGTCAAGCTGAGTGCAGTAGTGTGCGAACTCCGATTCTGCAGGTTATGCATGGAATGGCACGTGGGTGTCTTCAGTGCTGAAAGCCCGGCTGAGAGAGCAATGTGCAATAGTGGCTGGGATGGCAGTGAGAAGAGAGTGTGGTGTGTTTGCAGGAAGAGGCTCGAGAGGTGAGAGTATCGCGATGAACTGTACATTGACCGGTATGGCTCAACCAGCGTATCGGGCGGATGTGCGAGTAGACCGCCAGCTCGTAAGCCGAATTCGGTATCTTGGCCTCCTGAGAGGTGTTTGCGGGCATGGATGATAGCGTCCATTAGCTTGTTCATGTCGCCTGTCCGGGCGAGCTCGATGAACTGTTGAAGGCGCAATTCAAGTTCGAGATTGCTCTGCTATAGTATCAGCATTTCTACACATCGACTGAACCTCCTGTGCAGGCTGCTGAGGCGTACATTGATCTTCTTGAGCGCCTGCTTGTTCTCGCTACACCACGCCAATGCATCCTTGACCTCTCCTTTGCTCAGACTGTCCTCGATCTTCCCGCACTCTTCAAAGACCGCCACATCCACCAAGTCCTCCACACCCTTCTCTCTCGCCAGCTGCCGAGCACTCTCCACATAGCCTTGCCGCAGCAGATAGTCCACCAGTAGCCTGTCCAGCCGGGTATGGCTCCATGTGTCGTACTTCACATCCGCCAAGCTAGGGATCTCATGCAGCTGCTGCAAATGATCTATTCTTGCCTTCTGTTGCCTATGCAAGCTCTTCTCTTCCTCGTGCAAGGCTTCAAGCTTGCGTTTCAGTGTCTGCGCCTTGGCTAGTGTTGCGTCCAGAGAAGCTAGAGTGTCTGCGGGAGCACTCTTGTTGTTGATCGCTGATACAGAAGTGGTAATGCCCTTGTTCGCTATCTCGATCTGCCGCTGTGCGCTCTTGAGACTCTTCCTCAAGAGCTCATGCGGCAGGCGGAGGAGCGGTTGGTCGAGGAGGAGATGCGAGTCCGGCTCCAGCTTGGTTGACATGACTTCCGCCATAGCATTCCAGCTGGTCGAAAGTGTCAGACTATGGTTCACAGGAGTACTCTTCCCGTGTTGCGTATGCAGCAGATGCAAGAAGCAAGGCAAGAGGGCATGACCGTGGCAGCTGACAGCTGTGGTGGGGTGGGCGGGATTGACTAGATCTGATTGGGATCCATTGACAGACTGTACGAATTGATTAATCGAGCCTCTTGATCTCGATCAAACATGGGAACAATTGATCAGAAACATGAAAGCATGCAAAGCAGTGAAGTCAAGGTCTAACAGAATCTGAGAGCAGAAATTGAAGCACCAGGATATTGATAGCAGCAGCAACATCAGCTGCCGCTCGTTATTGAGAGTAGTATTACACAGTCCCATCGCTCAGCCGTAGCCACGCCAGTACCGTCTATCGAGTATCCCGTCCGTCTATCCTCTATCGTGGTTTATTCCATGCTCTCGCTCCAGCTCTTGGTAGCACGCATAACGCTCTCTATGAGAACGCCATCCCTGAAGAAATCATCCCCAAAACACCATGCTCGAAGTCGAAGTATGTTGGCTTCCGCCTATAGCAGCGCTCGTGCTATTTGTAAAGCTCGCGCTTATGCCGCATTCCGCGCATTGCTGATCTTGAACTCGCCGCGCGTGTACTGAAAGAAGTTGGTCGGCCTGTAATGGTCAGTTACCAACGATACACCTGGCCCTTGTATGACAAGACATACAGCTTTGGCTTGACGGCCGCGACGGCGTTGGGGGCAGCGTGCTCAGCAGCTGCGAGCGCGCTCTCGCCAAAGTCTTTCTCTGGTGACTTAAAGGCGTAGGTTGTGGCAGCGCCGACGAGGGCGAGGCCGCCGAGGACGGAGGTGGTCTTGAGTGCTGCAGACATCTTGAGTGGTGTGTGGGTTTGGTGGGTTGATGTGAGGTGGTGTGGTAGTTGCTGTTGTTGTTGTTGTGCTGTTTGATGTTGTCGATGTGAGGTGACGAGAGCGAACGTGGGTAAAGGCAAGTGCTTTGATGTTGAGTTGTTCAAAAAGCTTGTGAAGATAAGGGAGACAGACAGGTGGTACTTGCTTGTGATAATATACAGGAGTGCGCCACAGCAACGGGAACAGTGAAACGACTGCGGCGCCCAGCATCCACTGGAACCATCCAACGACCTGTGATCTCCCTCACACAAATCCATATCGGTGTGCTCAACCACCACCCAAACAGCGATACAGATTCCAAGGTTGGTAGAGAAACTTCACGAGCGGTGTCACGACTCGCGAAAATATCGCCGTTGAGACGAGCTAAATTTGTTCTCTGACATTTAGGCTATGCACAGGATTCCGGCCCGCGTCAGGAACAAGCAAGCCGGCGCAAGCCACTTCCCCTTTGAGCGCTGCTGCCGTTACTTCGGCGCCTGCAGCCTTGGCCGAGTGCCGATAAGGTGGGTGGCGACAGACTTCTTCGACGCTTCGTGCATGGTGTTGTCGACGGTGACACCATGACTAACAGTCCAAGGTCTCTACTGCACCAGCAGCAGCACGCACCACCTCGCCCACCTCCCTCGTCCCACTGCTTTCCCCCAACCCCACCCTCTCAATCCTGCTTCTGCTGAGCTGTTCTTGGGATAACACGCCGAGGGTCAAGCCCGCTCTCGAGTTCGACCGTTTCCGAATGAACCATCGGACTCTCTGAAAGAAGCATCGAAATATCCGAACGAAGCTTCGAAATTTCCGAAAGAAGCCTTGAAATCCCCAAACGAAACATCAAAGTCCCAAACCTGGCCGCGGCAGCCCCCTGCAGTTTGGCATGACACTGTCCCACCTGACTCAATGCAGCCGCATCGATCACGCCCTGGCCGTCGACTTTGAGAAGAGGCGCATCGGCTTTGATTGAGAGCTCAGTCTGATCCTCGCAGAAACCGGCCTCGAAGAGAGCTTTCGCAAGGGTCTCCCACATCGGCTCCATCTGTCCATGCTTGGGGAAGGTGTCGGATTCGATTCTGATGTACTTGATCTGAGCGAGGCCCTTCCTGTTGTGGTCCTGGAGGATGCGAACAATGACAGCAGTGTCCTCCTTCTTCACTTCCACCGTGAATGATCGAGCATAGAACATGGAGAGGCTCTCCGCTCGGTTTTGCCTGCATGCGCGAGTGATGCCGGGCTCTTGATATGTGAGCAAGTGAGAGTCGAATGACAGTTCATAGATGGAGTTGCGCAGCTCCGCCGACAGCTCCTTGAAAGGAGATGCGTTCATTGCTGCAACTGACATGCGCTTCTGTAGTCGAAGTTGAAGGAAGCAGATCTCGGGTTTTCCTGCTCAATGGGTCGGCTGATTCGGCCACTCGCAGGCCTCGAAGAACACAGTGAGGTAATTCGTGTTTCGTGGACGCGGGAAGATTTGAAGATTGAGGTGCTGAGCAGTGAAGTCGGTGAATCGACAGAGGAAGGTGCACGACAGCAGATCCCGCTCAAGATCGTGCCTGCCTTTTGCCGAGCGAGGCAAGGCTTGATGACTTTGCAGACATCGATGCGGCCGGATGATCAAACGAGACGTGTCCGGTACACTTATAAAATACAAAGAGCCAGGATCTATGTACGACGTCTTTCGACCCTGCATAGGTAGCCGGTAGCGGATCTAGAGACCGACATGGCAGCCTCATCACGCCTTATACGCGCGAAGTTGCCTTCAAGTTATCCCCACTTCGATTCGATTCGTCGCCGAAATGTCCGTCATCTATACAGGTCCAGCAGACATCTTGGACCTTTCCCTGCAGACGCCGTGTTAGACGGTATGCTCTGTGCATGACCAATATGATCACCATATACTTTCCGTATCCGTGTTGACCATACCGCCCTGAGAGCCTGCTTAAACATCCAGATCTCATCTGCTTCCCAGCGGCCCCGGAGCATTCGTTATACCTTCACCGCCCCTTGTACGCAATAGCAGCAACAGCGCGTTCAACCCTGTACAGGCAGAGCGGAACATGACTGGAGCTAGAAGATGTCGCAGGTACATCGAAGTCCTGAGCAACACTCCCATGTCGGGAATTTCGGATCGTAGCTCATCTCGGAGATGGAGGGTTGCCCCAGAGTCCACGCAGGATAGAAAGGCTACGGAGTTGTCCGCCAAACTTCAGATCGCCATGGCTGGAGATTTCTAGAGGCCGGCGCTGTATGGAACTTTCAGGGGCAAGATTGTCTGGCAGGCTCTCTGCTCCAAATCTCGATAGACTGCCTTAGCATGTGCCACACGATCTTCACAACACACACAGCCTGCCGACATCACCATTCATTCACACAGTACCAGTACTTGTTCCACCGCTTCTGATTTGCGAAGCATCTTTCAGACCCCACCCAGGCCAAGCATAAGCGAATTTCTCTGTCATGTATCAGAGCGTACGTACGCCACTCATTGGTGCTGTCCGACCAGTGCCGGGGCTGTACGGAAAGACTGGACATACCCCTCCATTCGTATGGTGCGAGAGTAATGATGCTGGGACGGCCGGGGAGTACGAACCGGGAGTGCCAGAACGCAGACCAAGGCAGGAGAACAAGGATCAAGCAAAGTGGAGGTAGAAACGACATGCGTCGGCCACCTCAGTCGTCGGCGACAAGGGTACGCTCAAAGGTGGGTCCTGAATGAGGTGCGCAGCAGAACAATAGTATTGTAGACAGTGCGACACAGTTTTGTCTAACACTGGGACTGCGGTGCCCATAGCATATTCGCCATCACCCTTCACTAAGCATCATGCGCGCATTGCACAGCCGGCTTTCATGGACGCATAGCCCACCTCATGCACCCCGGCCTCGGTACGTCCACCGCACCGTCAACATGCTGTAGTCCCTCCAGGGATAATCAGAACAGGGTCTTGTAGCAAGGCTTGCCCTTCGCCACGTGGTAATGGTATTCACACGTTGGTGTCGCAGGAAGCTGCTTCTCCTTCTGCGGTGACCTCGCCCTCATCAACACTACCGCAAGGTCGTAGAGGAAGTCCGCTGGATACATCTCCTTACGCTTCTCTATCCTCTGCTCCATCACGTCGACGGGCCAGTACCCAGCCGCAAGGTCAACCAAGAGTCTCCTCATACCCGAGGGCCCAGTGCTGTTTGGGTATAACTCTACCTGGAGGCCCAGTGGACTCCTTCCATCGCTGTGTAACTTCAGAAGAAGTGCATCGGAGAGAGCATCCTTGAAGGAGGTCGAGGCCAGCTGGTCTCCAAGCAACCAAGCACGTATAAGCCGCTGGAATTCTGTATCGCCGCAGACGGCCCGGCCGTCACCCTCCTCGGCGCTGAATATCTGTCCAGTATACAGGAAATGGTAGAAGAGTTCGAAGAGCTCAGGGTCGTGTTCAAGGAGCTCGACCGTCTGTTGTCCGCTCTCCTTCATCCGCTTCTCGTTCAAGACGGCCTTGAAGAATTCGGAGGTATTGATGAGCACATCTTCATGCACGTCGAGCGTTCGCTGTCTCTCGCCAGTACCGACCACGACGGCAATCGTTCTAGCACCCAGCCTGCACGTTGTCAGCATCAAGTCTCGAGAGTGGATTGTACACTTACTTGGGCGCTTCTGAGGCCTTGCGGCGTAGCTTGCGCTGTGAACCATCCTCACTCTCTGCTGGCCGCTTTCCGCCCGGAGTCGTGCTGGCCATGTCGGCCCCTTTGCGTATCTTTGCGGTAGTGATATTTGTACCAGCGGCCTGCTAGATGCTGTGTTATGTTATGTGCGGATCGAAGCTCCGAATAATAAAATGGTCAACATGTGCCATGAGCTTTCGTTGCTCGCTTCGCCAAAATGTGAAGTGACGCTGCACTGGATAGGAAGCCGCTCATGTACTGGAAGGGAAACCGCACGTGTCCACTCCCGAGTCAGTCATGTATAGGGTAAGGCAAGAACCAACCGAGATGCCAGAATAGACTTAGTATATGCGGTCGAGCGATGTGACGACTGTCTCATAACCATTGGTATTGCCATATTCTATCTGCTCTTAATCATCACGAGCGCACGCGATGTACAGGCCGTGCTTCTTTTCCTCATTAGCACCGTGAACCATTCTTCACCTCGACTCGGCTTGCGACTAGCATGCCTTCCCCATCCCATCGAAGCTCTTCTCGTCCTCGAATCGCTTAGATGAGGTTCAAGAAAGCAC
The DNA here is from genome assembly GCA_022814695.1 of Neocatenulostroma microsporum. NCBI lineage: Eukaryota > Fungi > Ascomycota > Dothideomycetes > Mycosphaerellales > Teratosphaeriaceae > Neocatenulostroma > Neocatenulostroma microsporum. Next base: position 15,409 of record JAKLLW010001288.1, read on the forward strand.
GGTTGATCGGCGAGCGCAGCGGCTTGACGTCCTTGTAGAAGTCGATGGTGGCGACGGCACGCTTGGAGATGCCCTCGGGTGTGAACTCGAATTTCTGGAACAGTGTCAGCATGCTATGTTCGTGGTCAACAGATCTCCTGACTCGAGCTTACCTTGTACACATCCTTGTACGGCCCAGAGGCACCGAACCTGTTGAGACCAAACTGCTCATGCGAGTACTTCTCCCAGCCGAGCGTAGACATGACCTCTACAGACATCGCCGGGATGCCATCTGGGATACAGCTGAGCCTGTACTCCTTGGACTGGGTGTCGAAGACCTCCACACAGGGCATGGAGACCACACGAGCCTTGACACTGTGGTTGTCCTTCAGGTACTTGACAGCCTCCAAGCAGAGCGAGACCTCGGAGCCGGTAGACACGAGCGTGACCTGCGCGCCCTCATTCTCGAGCGCGACGTAGCCACCCTTGATACCGTTCTCGATCGTGCTGCCCTCGAGCTGAGGCAGGTTCTGGCGGGTGAGTGCGATGATAGATGGCGTCTGGGTGGAGGTGAGGGCGACGTAGTAGGCGGCGCTGGTCTCGTTGCCGTCGGCTGGACGCCAGACCATGCAGTTCGGGAGTGCACGGAAGTGGGCGAGGGTCTCGATAGGCTGGTGAGTCGGGCCGTCCTCACCCAGACCGATGGAGTCGTGGGTGGCGATGTAGAGAACACGCTGGTGGGAGAGCGCGGAGAGACGGACGGAGCCAGCGGCGTAGGAGACGAAGTTGAGGAAGGTACCACCAGCCGGGATGATGGTGCCGTATGCGGCCATGCCGTTCATCATGCCAGCCATAGCGTGCTCACGCACACCGTAGCGCATGTAGCGGCCAGACCACTCACCAATGCCAGTGCTTGGTGGCTGGAAGTCAACAGCCTCCTTCCAGCGGGTGTTGTTGGAGCCAGTCAGATCGGCAGAACCAGACATGAGTTCTGGCACAACCTCGTGGATGGCTTGGAGCACAGCCTCGGAAAGCTTGCGAGAAGCGTCCGCCTTGTCTGTTGGCTTGTAGACTGGAAGCTTATTCTGCCAGCCCTCTGGCAGCTTGCCAGTCAGACGACGCTTCAAATCCGCGCCCAATTCCTTGTGCTCGCCAACGTACTT
>JAKLLW010001289.1:0-16544 GCA_022814695.1 Neocatenulostroma microsporum
CCGCTAGCGCCCATGAGCGCTGTTAATCTCCCGGGCCGGACGTATCCCTGCACGTTCTGTAGCAATTGTCGGTCTCCGCCCTGGTACGGTATCCGGTAGTTCACGTTCTGGAAGGTGAAGACTGTGTCGTTCTTTGCCACACCCTTGACTGGCTCGTCTGTCTCTGACCCACTCGAGTCACCTTTGGCCTTTTCGGTTTCTCCAAGTACGGCAGGGTCGCTGCTGCCACTTTTGCTCTTCTCGAGATCATTGGCCTCGCCGCCGGTTTCCAAGGCCTTCACCAGGGACTTGGGTACCTGGCCACGCTTGTAGATGGTGACGGACCCACCACCTTTGTTGGGCTTCTGTATCTCCATCCCAATCGCTGTGAGTGCTACGAAGAAGACGAAGAAGGCGCAGATGAAACCAAAGTTTCTCCTGCAAAGAAGAGTGTCAGCACTCAAAGTTCCACAAATGTAAACGTCATCAAGACTTACCAGAGATGCGAGCGCGAGTACGTGTAAGCTACTTGGATGTAGTCGGCGCCATTGACCGTAGTAGAGCCAGGCTGACTTCCTTGGAGTGTGCAAGACTGATATCGCGGGCTAGCGTCCGGGCCTTGTGGGACCAGGTACGGTGGAGCGCACTGGATCTGTAAGTTGTAGAACTCATTCGCCATCAGTCCTTCGAAGCCATACTGGACCGGGTTGATCCAGCGTATCCAGCTGAACCAAGGGTGCATCTTCTTTGGTGGAATCAAATAGCCAGTGTAGACGACCAAGGCTTGAAGAGAAACGCCAGTGATCCGGGTGGCAATATCCAGACTACCAACAAGAGCGCCAATAGCTCTGAAGAAGGCGTACATGGTCATTGTCAAGCTGAAGAGGAACAGCAAGCTGATGAAGAATTGTGACGGTGTCCGGGAGAGGTGCGCCATGAAGTAGACCACAATGTCGAAGATCGTGACTTGTACGAAGACGAGCGGCACATCCACGACCGTTTGCGCAATGGCGTATGCAGATGGTCGATAGAACTGAAAGGACTTGTGCTTCAGCAGGATCGGTCGGGATTCGAAAGCAGACGTCAACTCTGCGAGAGCAAGCAGGGCGTTGAACAGGAGCATGAAGAAGATGACACCACCGCGCGGGAACACACCCTCCGCTGTGCTCGGCAGATCGTAAAATAAGCTGCCAACGATGAGCGCCTGGAATAGAATGCCTCCCCATTTGCCTCCCAACGACTGCTTGTCGCCGATCATGACCAGGAACTGCCTATGCGTGCATGCGATGACCTGTTTGTAGAACGGAATGGTGTAGTTCTTCTTCTTCGTCGCTTTGCCTTGCGCAGCATGTCGCTCTTCAGCCTGAGCAGCCGCTTCCTGCTCGAACTCTTCAATCTCTGCAAGGTTTCGCTGATGCTGCTCACTCTTGAGAAAGAGATCGCCGAAGTCGTCTGCGGAGCGAGGGATACGGGTTTCCCAGCCCTCCTTGATGCGGCGCTCATGCTTGTCTGTTACCGATGTGAGGAAGTCTGCTGTTGTCCAGCGATCAGGGCGAGCGAAGCCAAGGTCCTGGAAGTATTTGGCCGCATCTTCGGTGTGCCCGAAGAAGGCAAGACGACCTTGGTCCAGAAGTGCGACTTTGTCAAAGCAGTCGTACAGGCTCTCGCCGGCCTGATAGAGTGCCACGGCCGTACTGATATGGGCCATATTCGTCAATGAGCGCAAAGATTCCACATACTCCAGAGCCGTGCTAGCATCCAGCCCACGAGTGGAGTTGTCCCAGCATTGTGTTGAAGCCTTCGTGATCATGGCTTCAGCGATTGACACACGCTTCTTCTCACCACCCGAGACACCTCTCACGTACTCGTTCCCGACCTTCGTGTCAAGCGTATGCTCGATCCAGAACAACTTGACGACACTCTTCAAAAAACTGTTCACATACTCCGTTGCGGTCTCCCCTTCGTTACGGCTCTCTTTGCCTGGGGTCTTAGTCTTCAGGGCGAACTTCAGCGTGTTGCGCACTGATAGTGTGGCATAGTGCAGGTCATCTTCTGGATTGTAGACGACTTCTCCGCGATACTTCTTGAGCATAGTATGCGCATCTGTGCCGCCATATGTCACATCGCCCTCGATGCTTTCATATCCGAAACGTTGGTTGCCGAGTATCTTCAGGAAGGTCGAGCAGCCAGACCCTGGCCTACCAAGGACCAGGCACATCTCACCAGGCTTGATCACGCCAGAAAAGTCGTCGATGATGGTCTTAATCGGAGGCTTTCCGGCAGCCTTTCGTGGGCCTTTCGTCACCACATTGTACAGAAAGCGAGGCAGTCCAAGGAACACATCGCCGAAGGTAGGCTGCAAAGCCGCACCAAGACCCATGCCCTTGACTGTCAGGTGCTTGAACACAACACCAACGTGCCTCGTCTTCTCCTCCTCGGAATGCTCCTGCCTCGTTCGACCAAACATACGAGACATCAGCCTATCGATCTCGGCTTGATCATCGGAGGAAGTCTGTGTCGTAGCGCGGCTAAGCCCACCAACACTTCTGCTCGTATTGCGCCGGGAGAGGTGGCGCATGACATCCTCCTCGGTGATCATCCGCTTACTTGGCGTCGTCTCCAGCGTAGGTCGTTGAGGCTTCTCCTTGTCCTTTTCTGGGGCAGCGATAGGTGCGAACCCATCAGTTTGATCGCTTAGGTAGACCGAGGATGCATGCCGCGGGTCTTCCACTTCTTCTGTCGGATGATACAGAGGCATTGGAGGCACGTCAGATGGGTAGCGCGATGCTACTGCCGTGTCGGAGCTATACCCAGTCGCGGTGGATTGGCGATTCGTGTCGACGCCGTAGCCCACGCCATACGCTGCAGCGCCGGCGGCGACAGCTGAGCCATCCCCTTCACTCATGTAGGCCATCAAGCTGGAGCGGTTCGAAGTCGGTTGTGGCGACTCATTGTGTGGCTCCTCGACATGGCTTTCGAGTCTTGCCACCCCCAATGGTCTACTGATGTAGCTGGTGTACGATTGTTGGCGTGTACTTGCTGGTGTCTGCGGCCAGGCTCCTGGCGCAGTGTCCAATGGAGTCGGGCGGTCGTCGCTAGCCATGGTGGCGACTGGAATGTGTTTACTTTTGCGTTCCTTGAAGTAGCATCTTACACTGGCGTATTTACTGCTTTGGCTATTGACACCTGTATAGTCACGAACTGGACTCAGTAGAGTTGAGAAGATGTTCGCATGTGAACCTAATACCTAGCCAAGTGAACAATAACGATACCTAGGGGAGGACGTTGAAGCACAGTGCGCACGAGGCCATAGCAAATACACCGTTGCGCCTCCAACGCCTCGAGTCTCACCTTTCTTTTTGGGCGCATTTGCGTTAACAGACGGCAGAATGTCGTCACATTGGCGCAGATGGAGGATTGGAGGTGCAGAAGGTAGGGGTGGTTGATTGGACCACGACGCGGTCGGATCGTGGGATATCGAGATGCCGCTCCGCCCAAATCGTCGGACGCGGTCGATCACTCCTCTCCCAAGAGCCGCCAAGGCTGTATCTTCACGTGCGGTAGACGCTACGGGGTGTGGACGGGCTTTCAGTATGCCCGTGTACAGCTTGGGAGTCTAGAATCTTTTTGAGTTTGATAAGGCAGTGGTTCACGATGTGTAGCTACTTTTGGAACGGAAGCGGGGCTGAGCAAGTAGACGTTCTAGGACGACATCGGTAGTACGACCAACAGTACTGTACCTGTGCAGAACTGATTCAATGGAAAACCCTCCTAGCCATCCTTGATCGAGTAGAAGATCTTGAGAGAAACCGGGCGCAGATAGAGCAGCACAAGATTGAGCTGGCTAGTACAACCCGCCGCCCAACATGTTGGTCTTTCCAGCGATTACAACAGTGACTCCGTATCTCACGAGGCATTTTGCTACCTTGATCTGCTGTCAAAATTCATGTCGATATCTTCACATGTCTTTGCCAAGCTTCTGCCGGGAATCATGTAGACATTATTCAAGTCTTTTTGCCGTCCCATACACGATGAAAGCCCTGGGGTGATGAACGCCTCCACGCATGGGTGCGAACAAATGGTTGCGCACTCGTTGGAAGGCCACTGATGAATCCTAGACCGATCGTACGTAGAGTGTCTTCAAGAAACACTAGACATTACCCTTCGCACCTCATCTCGTCCCAAACCTCCCCTGCCCCAACGCAGTAAGGTATCCATAGCGCGTCAACATCGTCGGATCGAACCCATTCCCATCCCCATTACCACCACTATTCGCTCGACCGGTTGCCGCTTCAGCGAGGCCCTGCAAGCCACCAGCACCACCGTCCTCTTGTGCTAACATCCTCTCTTTCTTCCTCACCACGAGCTCCCTAATAGCCCCATCCCACCCCTCACTCTCCTGCCTGCCCGCCAGTCCCCTGCCCTCGCCCAGACACTCAACCATCTGCTCCAACCCTCTCAGTGCTTCAGCGCGTGTCTTAGGGACGTCGCAGAGTTCGCATAATGTCATAGCGGACAGAGCAGCAAAGTGGTGGTTCAAGGGCGTGACGGGCGTTAACTTGCTATTCAGCACCGTCGCTACCTTCACCGCATGCCCGACGAGTTCCGTAGGCTCGGTTGTAGGATTCAGACGCTTGATCAGGAGATGGCAGTGATGATAGCTGAGGTGCACGAGGTTCAGACTGCCCCAGACAGATTCGACGGATTCGCGGAAGCGATCGATCTCTCCTGCAAGCGTGAGGCCTAAGAGGGATGAGGCTGGGTTGGAAGGCGCCATGACGTCTGTAGAGGGTGTCTTCGTCGTCGTGAGGATGGCTGCTAGATGCCCGATTATGAAGCTCAGGCGTGCTAGATGGTAGGTGGACTCTCCAAGTAAGATCTGGTCTTCCGGCAACAGAACTACGCTGTTCTCCGGCAGCTTCAGCAGGTCTGCCGTGCTGCTTGCGTGCCAGCGGTCCAGGATGAACAGCACCCACCAGACGCGGCGAGCGAGGCGTTCTTCGCTGTCGCGGTCGCCCTCCATGACCGATTGGCTTGCGGAGCGTATAACATTAATCTCAAGCTGGCCTGCCACTCCAGCAGCTCGACCAAGCCATTCCGCTCTACTTGGGCCTGCTTGACCGCGTATGGTCGCCGGACCATGGTTGTCACTTTCCAGAGCCATCAGTAGCAGCGTCTGGAGATATACAAGGTTGGTCGCATTAGTGTGCGTGCTTGGGTTGTCAAACGGATATCTCGCCAGCAGCTCCGCAGCCCGCTTAAGTGCTTGCGGATAGCTGGCGTTTGGCTGTAGCGTGGTTGTTGGAAAGGTCCGCATCAGGCAGTCTAACGCTGTGATGAAGGCTTCTCGCAAGGAAGCTGGACACCCTGCCAACCGCTGGCGCAGACTATGCTTGCTGGTAGGCAGGAGTGGGAAGGTCTGGTGGATAATGCGGTAATACTCGTCCACCACGGTCTCGTCCCAGTCAAAGGTAGTGATGGTCGTGCTGTTGTCATTCTCATACGCCTGGCCAACTGTGTCTTGCCGGTTGTCCGTGGCACCTTGCCGCCAGAAAGGCTGGACGCTACTCTCTTGTTGCTGTGCTTGCTGCGGGTAGTACGGATTTGGCGGGATTGGCCTAGGTGTCTGCTGCATTTGCGCCATAGGTGCCATAGGCGCGCCTGCGTTTTGCAGGCCCTCAGCAACATCCCGTGTCCGCTTATCACCCACTCGCGGGTCGATCATCATCTGCCCATCCCCGACGTAGCCTTCCGCAGCCATGGCTTGCTGGAACTCATACCGCGCCTGCTGGAGCATCTGTGGGCTTCCGGACCCACTAGGCGCCTGGACTTGATTCTCCAACGTATTCAGCCTCTCGGCCAGCTCCTTGATATACCCCTTACTAGGTCCCCTCTTCATCGGCTGTCTACTAAACGCGCATTGTGCGTTCGTCCTCGCGCAGTTGGAGCATGGAGTCGCTCCCGTTTCATCCACCGCATCACAGCGGATCTTCTTTCGTCTGCACTCATCGCACGCTCTGCTGACTTTCGTGCGCTCTTTCTGCTTGAGAGGATTGGGTGGTGCTGCCGCGTCGGGCGAGTCGGTTGCCTGCGCGAAGGCGACGGAGCCTTGAGGAAGCATATTGCCGGGCTGAGGATAGGGCCATTGCTCCCTAAAGCCGTCATTGGCGCCCATCATGCCGGGCATGTTGGAAGGGGTTTGCGGCGCGTGTTGCATTGGCTGGCCTTGCGCGTCGTATTCGATTGTCTGTCGCGCCCCCTCCTCTTGCTGTCTGTCCGCCGTAGACCGATTCGCGCTCTGTTGGTAGAAGGGTAGACCAGCCTGCTGCTGTGGTGAGGGATATCGCTCATGATTAGGTCCAGCGCTGCCAGCTGAGCCGGCGGTGGAGGCCATGGGGGCGGTGTAGATCTGGTCAACGTGACTAGCCAGAGATGTCCATTGTGACATTGAGCTTTGAACAATTCTGATAATCAATACCTACAGCGCGAGGGTGTGCGAAATTGGAGGGTGAATGGGAGAAGGATACTTGTTGGTGTTTCCAGGTCGCTTGCGTCTGCGCCCTCGGCAGAGTGCCAGCGTTGCTAGCGCCATTTTGCTTGATGAAGAGCATCATCAAGAAACCATCCACGACTCACCGTCGTTGCACACCGTGAGCATCGATGCTGTACATGATTGTAGAAGGATGTTTTCTGAAGGGTCTGGAAAGCTCATCTTGCTTCCGCGGTGATGCTGTCAATGCATCGGGACGGTGATACATTTGTGCGGCATAGAGAGCTCTGCCGTGTTGAGCTTCAAGGACAAGCGTCTGCCTGTATACAACTATAAAACGGACATACACTTGGCAGCAATCGCTTGACCAATAACGGCAGATACAGACAGAAGCAAGACCTTTGGCGTGTACTTGTCAACGGACAATTATGTCGTCTCGATTGGATCGCTTTGTCGAGCGTCTCATCATACCGAAGTCGTACAACCTAGTCCTACAACTATAGATACATACATACAGTCGCTCGTCAGCAGCGTATTGAGACACCCAGTACCTAGCCCCTACGAAGCAGCAGCAGCCTCCATGAGCGCATCGGTTTTCCCCTCTAGATCCGACCCCGTCGCCCTCTCCAGGACGACAACGAAAGCCCTTCGCTTCTTCGTCGCCTCATCGTCCCCAGCCAAACCTTCTGTCTCCAGCGTTTTCCAATGCTGATCTACAAGCTTGACAAGTTCGTCCGCACCCTGCGGCAAGCCCAGCTTCTTGAGGCTCTGCGCAGTTCGGTCGTCAATGAACGGGTAAGAAGCCTTCCAAATCCACTGTACCCTGCGGAAGAATATGTCCAGCCCCGTCTTACCCACGCCTTTGATACTCGCCTGCATGTTATCGCGTTCAGTCTGGTAATCGTGACCACCATCCTCTCGAATCTGATAAAGTTGCGTTCCTTCTTTATCGTCAGGAGCGGAGAACTTCTCTAAAGTAAGGTCGGCGATTTGCGACATTTCTGTAGCGGTCTTGTCTTTATGCTGTGTCCTAGCATCCCACACGCTCTGGTGTACTTTCTCGGGTCCAGCGTCGTGGATTGCGCGGGCGGAGGTGAAATTATAGGGATCATTCAAGACTGTGCGGATTGTTCGGAGGCCTAGACGGTGGGAGATTGGGCGTGAGAGTATGATTGCGCAAAGCAACTCTTCGAAGGGGTTCAGCACGCTGGAGGAGTATGTACGGATGTCGCCGCGGGTCTTGGTGTCTTCTGTCTCGTCTTCTGGTCTGCAGAGCTCTTCGGCGTCTTTAGAGAGCATGAAAGCAAGAAGCTGTTGCTGGGAGGTTTGCGACTTGGGTGCGCTACGCGCTGAGCGTCTTGCTGCTTTTTGCGGTTCATCTGAGCTTGCGGTTTTCTTGCGCTTGTTTGAGGGCTTCTCTCCTGGCGCAGGCTTGTCCTCTTGCTTCGTCTCCGCCGCGTCTTCGGGTTTCACATTGCCATCGTCCTCTACAGTCGTTTCTGCTGGTGCATCGTTTTTTGGAGCATCTTCTGCTTGCTTCGCGGCGGCTTTGCCAACCTTGCGTTTCCCGGGCTTCTTTGGTGGCATCGTGGGCTCTGCTGCGTCTGTACACTTGATAATGGAAGATTCGAATGCTTGTAAGTTGAGACGAAGGGGAGCAATGAGGAAGACAAGATGAAGGGTCTCCAATGCAATACTAGCCAAACCTACCTTGCGCCTGGCAGTGGTGATGTCAGTGGCCTATCCTTTGCGACCTTCGGGGTCTAATCGCATGCCGTCTCAACCCACTGGGCATGTTGGATAGCAACGCGAGTATCTAGCACTCACTCGCTATGGCTGCGATGGTCTCGTCGTGCTTCGCTATCGTCCATGCTGTTGCAATGCAGGTAAAAGCCTCGGAACAAGCATCGAAGCTTTCTCCAGATGTTCACGCACGTGCTAGCGCGAGATCTGGCGGCTGTGACAAAACAAGAGCTCCGACCATTCGACCCTGAAACAGACGCGTAGCTGCCTGAGGGATGCGAAACATACCGCAGTAGCAGGGTTGTCTGTCCACCTTGCAGCTACATAGAGCTCTGCGATCCTGCAAAATGGCGCCCAGAGCCATCGCACCCAAGCCACTGACCGAGCGCGACACTAACGCTGCAATGACCACCAACGCCGATCCCAAGCGCAAACGCGTACAAGTCGACTTGACCGGCGACAGCTCGACCGAAGACGAAGCACCAGCTCCAAAGGTGCAAAAGGCAGCCGCCAGCATCAATGCCCAGCGTCGCGGACAGCAACAGCCTCGATATCCGACACCGCCAGCTAGTAGCGCCGTGCCACCATCGAGCAGCGTCTCAGGCGGCACCCAGCGCGCGCCCTCGTCCAGCTTCTATGCGAACGGGCAGCATCCCGAAGATGAGCGTCTGCAATGGCTAGCAACTCAAGACGATGCAGTGGATGTGGACGAGATAGTCTCTTCGACCCAGCAAGCTGCAGACAACGACGAGCTACAACTTTACGGCGACCTTCCCACTAAGATTGTGGGCGTGCAGTACTACAAGGGTATGGCCAATCCAGGAGAGTATATTCTCATGCGCCGCGAGCCTGGTAACCCTTACGACAGCAACGCGATCCGCATAGACAACGTGTCTGGGCAGCAGATCGGACACATCCCGAAGAGGATCGCGGAGAAACTGAGCAGATACATGGACCACGGGTGGATGTTCCTAGAGGGCAGGTTGGCAGGCAGTATTGGGACGTATGACTGTCCGCTGGAGGTGCAGATGTACGGGCCAGACCCCAATACCGAGGCTGGTAGGCAGTTGAAGGAGAAGATGGCGGGCGACAAGCTCAAGACTGGGGCGCTGATAGAAGCCGAGAAGAGGGAGAAGGAGCGACAGAAGCAGATGGCACAGGAAGAGAAGAAGCGTCTTGCCGAAGAGCGGCGTGCGGCTGCTGCAGCTGGAAAGGGCGGTAGGGTACCGACTCCCAGCCAGAGCTCTCAGTTCACGAATCAGAGCACGCCCGGTGGAAACAGCCAGCCGGTCATGCAAGACCTGCTCGAAGCTTCGCAACGCTTCAACCCGCGCGAGGCCGGCAATGCGACGGATAGCTATGGCATGCAGGAAGAAGCGCTCAAGAACATGCCGATGGCTAAGAAGCCAGAGAGCATTAAGACGGAGATGCTGCCGTACCAGCTTCAAGCTCTGCAATGGTTGCTCGACCAAGAGAACCCTCAGCTGCCGCCACCTGGCTCTAAGGAAGCTGTGCAGCTCTGGAAGAGGCAGGGCAACAACAACTTCGTCAACATTGCCAGCAATCACCCTAGCAAAGACGCCCCGGCGCTCGCGAGCGGAGGTATTCTGGCTGATGATATGGGTTTGGGCAAGACACTGGAGATGATCTCGCTCCTCATCGCTGATGCTGAGAAGAACGGCAGAGGCACCACGCTTATCGTCGCTCCGCTCTCGGTGATGTCGAACTGGAGCGGCCAGATGGCGCTCCATATCCATGAGGACAAGGCGCTGAGCGTGTACACCTACCACGGTACCGGCCGCGTCAAGATGTCAGCGGAAGACTTCAAGCAGTACGACGTGGTCATCACCACATATCAAACTCTCGCGAGCGATTACATGCCGAAGGGCAAAGGCGCAGCCAACAAGCAGCCGGAGCAGAAGCTTCGCCCCACAGGTCTCTACAGCATGGATTGGCGCCGCGTTATCCTCGACGAGGGCCATACCGTCCGCAACCCAGCTTCCAAGGGCGCTGCTGCTGTGACGGCACTCATGGCACGCTCTCGCTGGGTCCTGACCGGAACACCAATCGTCAATTCGCTCAAGGACCTTTACTCTCTCCTGCGCTTCATTGGTATCACTGGCGGCTTACAGCAGCTCGAAGTCTTCAACAGTGTCCTTATCCGTCCATTGAAAGGTGGAGACGCCAGTGCGACATACCTCCTTCAAGCCATCATGTCCACTTTCACGCTCCGCCGCAGGAAGGAGATGGCATTCATCGATCTCCGCCTTCCTAAGCTAGACGAGTACGTCCATCGCCTAGAGTTCACAGACAAGGAACGCTACCGCTATGACGCCCTCGATAAAGAAGCCCGCGGAGTAGTCAAACGTATCGAGCGCAAAGCGCCCACCAAAGAAGGCGGCCAGACAAAAGTCCAAGCCTACCAGCACCTCCTCGAGATCCTTCTCCGCATGCGCCAATGCTGCAATCACTGGCAGCTCTGCGGTGAGCGCGTTACGAACCTCCTCGCGCAGCTCGAAGAGCAGAAGACTGTCGAGCTTAACCCAGAGAATAAGAAAGCGCTGCAAGACATTCTGCAGCTCCAGATCGAATCCCAAGAGGACTGCGCCATCTGCCTCGAAACGCTACATAACCCCGTCATAACCACCTGCGGCCACGCCTTCGGCTCAGAGTGTATCAGTAAGGTGATAGAAACGCAGCACAAATGCCCCATGTGTCGCGCCCCTCTCAAAGACGCTGAGACCACTCTCGTTCAGCCCGCGAACGAATGCGGCGATGAAGAGAAAGACGACGAGATGGACCTCACGCAATCGAGCAGTAAGCTAGAGGGCATGATGAAGATCCTCTCCGCCACCGCTCATGCAGGTAAAGGTGAGAAGACCGTCGTCTTCTCGCAGTGGACTAGGTTCTTGGATATTGTCCAGGCCCGTCTCGATCGCGAAGGGTACGTTTATTGCCGTCTAGACGGTACCATGAGCGCACCGGCCCGCGACGCCGCGCTCACGAGGCTCGCGACAGACGACAAATGTACCATTCTTCTCGCAAGCTTGGGCGTCTGCGCCGTGGGATTGAACCTTACGGCCGCAAACCAGATCATTCTGAGTGATACTTGGTGGGCACCAGCTATAGAGGACCAAGCAGTTGATCGTGTACATCGTTTGGGTCAGAAGAAGGAGACGAGGGTTTTTAGGTTGGTGATGGATGGAACGATTGAGGAGAAGACTTTGGAGGTGCAGGCTGATAAGAGGAAGTTGATGCAATTGGCTTTCTCGGAGAGGGGCAGTAAGAGAGAGGGGGCGAAGAGTGGGAGGTTGGCGGATATTTTGAAGTTGTTGGGTTGAGGGTGCTTGCTGTTTTGGTGAGGTGGGGTGGTGGTGTACGATAGGCGCAAGTGATGGTCGCATTCGGCAATGAAGTGCGTAGATGTCGCCTTCTTGGTGGACGATTTTGCCAGGCTGCTATTACAGGGAATCACGATGTATGATATGTGGAAAAAGACGGTGGGGGTATGATGTGTTGGTAGACCACAGTAGATCTGCTTCGATGTCTGTATTACATACTCTATCGCTACTACTCTCAAGCGCGAAGATATCGTTACGATTACCTCCTGCCCTACCAAACATGGGTATCGCGCGTGAAGACTCCAAACTTTCTTAATCATACCAAGAAGCACCATCGCCAACAAGGCTCCGGTGGTAAACGTATACCCTCTCATACACCCTTTCGTCAAAAGTAGTATGCGCTTTTCCGTCGCTCACTCTTCTCGGTCGTTTGCTCGCGCTCTCGCCGCCGCTCCTTTCGCTCCGGTTCTCGGATCTCGACCTCGTAGGCCTTCTTTCGCTGGCGTTGCATGTCTTCATAGTACAAAGAGCCTCGTCGTTCCTTTTTCTCTGTTGATGTTGGTGTGGGCTTGGTCCGTGAAGCGTCTTCGTCGACAATGACGGTTGGGTAGCGCGTGGACTTGTGCTTTGATCGGCGCTCTGATCTGGCGGGCTGGATAGTGACTCGGGTTGGTTCGCCTTCGTAGTCTTCTTCTTCAGGCTGGGGCGCTGATCGGCGAGCAGAGACTGGGTAGTGTGGGTCGTAGCTGATGATTGGTACAGTCCGTAGAGCTCTCCTTAAGCCTCGCTCCATTGTCCGTAGTAGTTGAGGTACTTGTGTGTAGTCTGCTGGCAAGTCGACGCGAACGAGCTTATAGTCATCCTTCTTCCGGCTGTAGACGACACCGTCTTGGCGGTAGACATGTTCGGCGACATCTTGCGCCAGACCATGACCTGTTGGGCAGAGTTGACGGCGTTGGAGGTGGACGTCGAGAGGGTTGTAGCATTCCGTGCATTGGCGGGCATGAGCTTCGAAGTGGTAGAGCGACCATGATTCGGCTTGTGTCAAGGCTCTGGACTCTGCTTTGGCGGACGGCGCGAAGCTGACTGTCTTTGATGACTTGGGTGATGAGGGTGCGATGTTAGACCTGGAGGTGACGCTCTCAGGCTTCACCTCCTGGGTGGTGTATGCTGTCCGGCGGGACGGCGGCATGGTCGCGGTGGGTTGGCTGGCTGCAGCCTTGCTGACTAAGTGTCGGCGAGATGATGACTGGCTGTCGTAGGTATCGAAGTACTCCAACGTGGCGACGAGGTGTGTTGAGTGGAGAGTTAAGTTGGGCAGCAACCTGTGCTAGTATATAAGAGGCGACGAGTCGGAGTAGTAGCGTAGTAGTCTTGCAATTGCTATTGGAGAAAAAAGGATGCAGGAAGGAAACAGGGCGTAATGAGTTATAGTACTCACAGCTTGTAGCTCGACAAGGCAGCGAAGTAGAAGGATGCGGACCGTGCAAGGCATCGCCTTCGACGGACTCGACAAAGCTGTCACTGGGTGGGTCAATGGGCCAGGTAGCAAACAGTCACAATGGGAGTCAACTCTCAAGGTGGCCTGTACGCTTGCCGCAGAATCGTAGCAGATGGAGACTGAAACGGGCTGTGATAGGCTCAGAATGGTGCTTCGCCAGGCAGAAGTGCCCTCAAGTTTGGTGGAGGGCGGCCTCAGGTTAGCTGCGCCTCCCATGCACGGTGTCGAGATGGCGCAAGCGAACAGTTGTTTGCATGCGCGGCGGGGCCATTGTGTTATCCGGGCACATCATGAGGAGGCATTGTTCTCCGCGATGTACCGAGTGTAGCGTGCGGTGTCTGGCCTTGCCGCCTTGTAGGGAGAAACCGAATCGACAAGGATATCGAACTGCTGGTCGAGCTGGCTAAGTGGGGCTGAGCTCAACCCACTACTTCTCAACGGGGTTTAGCGGCTTCTGGACTTCAATGGTGTTCTGCTTCAGCCACCGCCATATTTTCCCATGCAGCTTCACCGGTGACGGTAGTGCAGAATGACAAGATTGCTATCGCGGCCAGGAATCCACATAGCACCGGATGACGACTCGTGTTGTTTGCTGACCCGAAGGCCGGCGGCAAAATGATGGGAGACGAAAGACTTTGCGCTTGCACAAAGCTGCAAGGCTGCGAGAGCGAGGCGCAGCTTGGTGTGTACCGCAGTACCTGCCTGGTGGTCTTACAGCCGGGACTTACTGCGAAATGGCCGATCACGAAATCCTCCCGCCATGTGCTCAGCATCGGACAGGAGCAACAAGCTGTCGTCGAGGTTGTTGAGCTTGTTTGCAGTTATGGTGCTGCCGGGCTGGAGCTCTCGAGCTTCGCAGTGAGTCAGGAAGATCTGCAATGCACATTTGCAATGGGTCATACTGTGGCCCACCACGATGGCAGCTTTCAGAATGGCCATGAAATTCGCCCACTGCGTCTAGCTGGCCTCTTGACAGCACGCGTTGCGACCAGCATGACGTCCGCTTGGCAGCGTGCGGCGCTCGACCTCGAAATCGCCTTGCATGCCCTAGAGCTATGACATACAAGGCTTGTCGAAGGAGCAGCTCAGCGCTTGGCATGAAGTGGTCAGCTTACGAAGCCCATGCGATCCAGGCCTTGTGATTGACCGGCACAACCAACATGCACGTCAGTGGGTAACAGATCTGTCTCACCGTTTTCGTGCGCCCACATGAAACGCTGTTGACGACCATGGTCGTCATTCCCCCTCGTGTCAAGATGGTTTTGCAGCTTTGAGACGCCCTGGACATGTACTCAGAACTGAGGCACAGTTTCAGCCTGCTTTTCCCGATGCCACTTGGACGAACAATTTTCTTTGCGCGGCCTGCGACTGCTATTCATAGGTGATCAACAGGTCGGTAATTTCGTCACCGTACGCGGCACCCATTGCCACCCTCATAGCCTGATCTGATAGTCGAGGTCCATTTCAGTCCCAACACTCAGCTGTGGTACCTGCTGATACCGCCCTTTCAGAATATGCCGCGTGTTCTGCAGCACCTGGGTATAGCTCTGACCGGTCCCAAACTCCTTCATACTTTCGAGGAACGCCCAGCTCATGGCGCCGACATGGCTGCCAGCTATCGTCGCGTCCGCAGAAGTCTGGTCATCGCGGCAGCCTGAGTACATCCGGACATTCTTGTCGCCTTCGCTCTCGTATGTCTCGGCTGTGTCGGATTCACCAAGACCGTAGTCATCCGTATCGCCG
This sequence comes from Neocatenulostroma microsporum, assembly GCA_022814695.1. NCBI lineage: Eukaryota > Fungi > Ascomycota > Dothideomycetes > Mycosphaerellales > Teratosphaeriaceae > Neocatenulostroma > Neocatenulostroma microsporum. The sequence continues at coordinate 14,798 of JAKLLW010001289.1, forward strand.
CCCTGGTGCATGAGGCCTCGGAAGAAGTCGGTAGCGCCAGCGAGAAGAGTTTTGGCTTCCTCGACCTTGTCGACCGTGAAACCACCTTGGATCAGGTGTGAGGCCTCGCCTACAAGATGCACTCCAGCCTTGAGATTATCAAGCTGGTTCACATTGCCGTCCCCGTCAGAGCGGTATACATACGGAAGCTCCAGTGCAGAGCCTGAGTGGCAGCAGTCAAAGATGACAAAGAGAGTACTGTTGGGTGGTAAGCGGCTGATGAGGGTGCGGTGTAGGATCGTCGAGGATATCTGGCCATTCTGCTCAAAGTCGAATGGGACTATCGTGTCGTCGTACCCGGAGGCCCGGTAGTCGTCAGACGGGACTTGGCCTCCGTGACCACTGTAATGGAGGAAGTTCGTGGTCCCAGGTTCGGAGATGAGCCATTGCATAGCGGCGAGGATGTTGTGACCATTCGGCCAGTACGGCCCGTTAGGATCTGTACGGTGATCGTCGCGGAGAATGACCTGTGAGCGCTGGTCTTCTGGGTATCCCATTGCTTGCACTGCAACTCAATCAGCCCCTCGACCTATTGGAGAGAGGGGTGCAGTACATACCGAATTGCCGCACATTGTGCACATCTTGATGGCAGCCTTGAAGCTGGTGCTCACTACCAACGTAGTTGATACCACTGTCCAAAGGTCAAGGTTAGCCATACCAGTCTGGAACAAGTGCAGAGCGAATGACTTCTCCCGATCGACGCGCAGCCGGTCGAGCGGTCCACTGGCAGTGTCCAAGACATGGCGCTGCAATAGAGAAAGACAAAGTCGCGCTCAAAGAGCTAAGGGGGAATACTTACTAGGCACCTGTTAGCGGTCTGCCGTGCACATCATCTCCGTAAGACTCACCATCAAGAGAGACTTCTTGCGGGGTCCACCGTAGCCGGCATTGCCACCACCAAAGCTGGGAGGCTGCTGGAAGCCATTGCTGAAGCCGTCACCGCCACTGTATTGAGTGTTGCCAGGGTCCTGACGGCTCTCACTCTGGCCATCATATGCTGCTTCTCGGTAGTCTCTACCGTTGCCTCGTTCCTGGTAGTCTTGGTCATAGTTTCGTTCCTGGTAGGCTTCACGTTCTTCGTAGCCTCTGTCGCCGTAGTCTCGCTCTTGGTAAGTGTCTTCGTAGTAAGCCATAGTTCTCTATGATGGATATTGGCGATTAGGTTCTGGTAGGGAGTAAGTGATGAGCAGTAGGTCTTCGACAGTACGATATTCGACTGCTGATTCTTGGTGTTTGTTTAGTTGATACACGTGGCTTGGCGGGGCAATGCGTTCCTGCAGATCCGATACGGACGCCGACATTGCACCAGGCGGCAAGCTCCACGTGAACAGGCGCTGCTGACGTGCTTCGTTGATGAAAGCGGCTTCTGTCTACGGAATAACAGGAACCGGAGGGTATGGTAGGAAAGAGTAAATCGAGAAAGCGAGGAGACATGGAGTGGCGACGCCTTCCTACCTGCCCTGCGTATGAAGAACCCACTCGTTCGCTGGGAAGAGCAGGCGGCACTGCTGCTGTGTGATTCCACTGGTACCATATCGTGTTGGAGGTAACGCTCATATCCATCGTAACAACACAGACATAGCGAGATGCCAACCTTGATGGTGGTCGAGTGGGTGAATGTAGCCTTGTAAGTAGTCAATGGCTGACCATCTCGACGCGCCCAGGACCGTTGCCATGGAGCGTCAAAGCGGACTCTGGTATTTGATCG